>JANAVB010009169.1:0-20900 GCA_029216955.1 Iris pallida
AAGAGTCCTTGGGCGAATCATTTTATCAATTGATGTGCTTCGAATCATTCCGTGAATTGTGGGCTTGTGTGTTATTGCTATGAAATACATGACAGGTGAAGAAAAGTCCCAAATACTTGAGCGATGGGTATGTCGAGCCTCAGCTCGATGAATGTATGCTAAACAGATGCTAAGCCCCAAGAATTGGGCCATAAGTACATTGAGTATCGATTGGAAAGATGTATGCTATCAAAGATGTGGAAAAGGGATTGGGTAACAACATTCTATTATTCCATCGCCGATGTAGAATGTTGATTACGCCAAGACCCTGGAATGAGGAAGATGGAAATATGAATAGGAATGGTGGTTGAGCACTTAGTTTTCCGTTTCATGCATTATATTTTTTCTTCATAGATAAGTTGGATATACTTGCATGGTCATGGATAACTTATATATAAAGTAGTTCCCAGAATGGTAATCTGCGGCCTCGGACCCGGTTCATCCTGGGGGAACAAAGATGGTGTCGACGTACTGATATCGGGATTTTGGGACTGCATGGGGGCTTGCAACCGCCCACTAAAAGGGGCACCAAAATCCCATGGTGCTGAAGTAGTAGCACAGTAATTTGGAAACCTCCTATGGGCTTACAACCCATTTGGAGTTAGCCTTTCACTAGGAATATGAGTCCAAGATGACGTGTAGTCAGTGACCTTCATACAGATAGGTCCAGTGCTAATGATGTCTTATGTAGGCAGAGTAAGTTATTACTCAATTACAGGGAAGGATGTCGATTATTGGTAAGAATCACCCGAACGGTGACAATATTGTTCCTAATAATATCTTGTGCAGGCTGAGTAAGTATTATTAAATATACAGGGATGGATATACGACCGTGGGTAAGAATCGCCAAAGGGTGATAACTGTATGCTTTAAATTATGTTGGCTATGAGATTTGCATACTTTACTTCTTGTCGACTATAACATGAAATTGACCCTAAGGCAACGAGAAAGATCATTTTTAATAATGTTCTATAACATGATTACATAGTGTTGTCTTCTTAGGTGAGTTGGGCTAGCACCGCTCGCCAGTACATTGATGATGTACTGACCTACGTTGTGCACAATATTACAGGTGGTCGTGCATGGAGAAATCGTTTGATCCGTGCTTGGCATCGATGAATCAGATGGGTGTGCAGAAGCTCTTCTTACAAGACGACGTCTTCTGCTATACGGGCAATATGCTTAAAGGGTCATATATGGAAAGTGCCTTTTAGAACTTCAGAGGAGACTCAGTCAGGGGGTAGTTTACCTTTTGTTATTGACTTACGCAAGAACAAAGCTAACATCCAGACATAAGAGCCTCTAGTAATTGATCTGAGGACAAAGAAAGAAGAACCACTGGTGATCGACTTGAGAACCAAGAAAGAAGAATCATTTCTAGTTGATCTTCGTCGAAGCAAGCGTCCAGTTTATTTGAATGAGCCCTTTGTAATCGATGAAAGAGGTTCTGCTTTTGATTATTTTGGTGTTCCTATGACTGGATTATGAAATGTCGACTCTTTGTGTTCACTTATCACGGATACAAAGTTGTCCTTGCCTGTGTCTATTTCTTCTAAGAATAGTACTCCATGTCTATCATATAAAGATTCTTATTCTGAAGTGTCAGCTAGGTTAATTAGTGAAACAATGATTATATTTGGCCGAACAGAGGTTCATATAGAAGCTTTGGTCGACGATCCTGAACCAGATACTGGTAGAATGCAACTATATCGGTACACTCCTCAAACGAAGAATATCATCAAAGAATGGGCTATGACTTAAATAGTCAGTAAGGTCTCAACTTTGCTAAAGGCTGTCGCCTACCGTTGCATATCCTGACTCCAAAAAGGAAACCGCAAGACTACTACCAATGTACTGGATCTGGACTGGGATATGCAACTCCTCTAACAACACCAAAAATCTCAGATAAAGAAGATAGTGATACATGTTCTCATTTTTTCGATTCTTCACTATGGAATTCAGATCATAGTGTTGGAGTAGTATTTAAAGATGTTTTCTCAGCTTATATGATAGCTGGTGATCAAACAGAGGATGATGATCTTTCTGTAGAACTTTTTGAAGTCGAACCATGGGCTCAATAGCTTGACACCCAATAGAAAATTTGGTTTAAACAGTGTGAACATCCAACTGAAGATGAAGTTATTCAAGTTAATATAGGTGATTCAGAATCGCCTAAACCGATATTCGTCAACAAAAGTTTATCTGATGATGACAAGCATTCTCTCCTTGAGCTTATCAAAGAATATAATATGTGTTTGCTTGGAGTTATGAAGATATTCATGGACTTGATACACAGATAGCAATGTATCATTTTAATATACTTCCTGATGCAAAATCGGTGAAGCAACAACAATGACGGTTCCGTCTAGATATGATGGAGGCTATTGTGACTGAGGTAAAAAAACTCATAGATAGTGGCTTTATCCGAGAAGAACAATATCCTGACTGTGTTGCTAATATTGTCTTGTTCATGAAAAAAGGATTAGGGTATGCATCGATTATCGGGACCTTAATCAGGCTTGCCTAAAAGATGAGTTTCCACTTCCAATCACAGATGTTATGATTGATAATAGTTTCAACTTCAAACATATGTCGTTCATACATGGATTCTCTGGTTACAACCAAATTAAGACGTTTCCAGCTGATGAGAAGCACCCATTATTTCGAACACCGTTCGGGGTATACTGCTATACGGTGATGCCCTTTGGTTTAAAGAATGCTGGAGCTACATATCAATGAGCCATGAGCCCAATTTTTTATGAACATTTGCGAAAAATGGTAGAATGCTATGTAGACGACATTACAGTCAAAAGTTGTTCAAAGGGCGATCACCTTAAAGACTTGAGAATGGTGTTCGAATTGATGTGTGGGCACCAACTCAAGTTAAATCCTACAAAGTCATTCTTTGGAGTCTCTAGCAGTAAATTTCTTGGATTTGTTATAACTTCAAAGGGAATACATATTGACCCTAACAAAGTTAAAGCTATCCTACAAATGGAGCCCCCAAAGAATATTAAAGAACTTCGTGATTTACAAGGTAGGTTGGCCTACATCCGAAGGTTCATTTCAAATATTTTTGGGCGATGTCGATTCACCCAGTTAATTAAGAAAAGGGTCTCTTCATCTGGGATAAAAAATATCAAAAAGCATTCGAAGATATTAAAAGATATCTCACTAATCCTCCAATATTGGTGGCTCCAGTTGTCGGTAAACTATTCTTGTTGTATGTTCGTACGACAAAATATTCTCTTGGTGCACTATTAGCTCAAAAGTACGACGAAGGACATGTACAAGCTATCTACTATTTTAGCCGTATGATGATTAGCACATAGCATAAATATAATCTTGTTGAGAATGATTGTCTTGTTTTAATCTTTGCAATTCAAAAGACGCGGCACTATATAATAGGACAAACTATCCATGTTATATCCAGAGTTAACCCTCTCAGAGTTCTCATGACTAAACTAAGTGCGCTCAGTTCTTGTCTTGCTTGGGTAATGTTATTATCCCCCTATGATATGTTTTATGTTCCCTAGAAGGCAATTAAAGGACAAGCTCGGGCCAATTTTCTAGTTGCACATCCGATAGCAGAAACTTCCAAACTCTATGACAAAATTTCGGATGAAGTATTGGAGTCTAATACAACAATGGAAGAATATGTTTAGAAAATATTCTTTGAAGGAGCTTTAAGAACGGGTCCCAAAGGCAACATTGTAACAGAAGTGGGGGTAGGTCCCGCCCAGAACCAGAATACTGGTAAGTGGGACCAGGCCAGCTATGTAATACCAAAGTACTTCAGTACTCTGAAATAACGTATAAGCTGTCAAGACGTGGGGGTTACTACTACAAGCCAACAGTCATTCCTAGGTCGAACGATCATAGGTATCTCAATCACAGGCAAAAATGCAAAGTACAAGAAGTATGATCATCAGACATAAAATAGTAAAGCGTCCTAAACTATATACACATGGATGATCATGAAGCTAGTAATACAAAGTAAAGAACTAGCAAGAGTAATAGTCATACATGATAAGCTCTAGCTATAGTCTACAATACGCAAACCATGTTTAGGCCCGTAGGCTACATGTCAAGATCCAGAACATGAGCTAAACACGTGCTCGGAGGCTAAATACCACAAAAGAATAATGTACATAACTAGTTGGAGAATGATATAAGAAAGCCACTAAGGTACTCTGGTGCTCCGGGTAGTCACCGCCGAGTAGATGGTACGGAAGATCCTTCGGACTCCTCTATCAATCTGGCCAAACAAAACCAGTGGGGTCAGACCCCAAATAGCAAGTACCACAAAGGAATCCAAACTTATGAACCAAAACCATCAATAACTAACATACCAATGCATAGAGACAGAAATAAGTAAACGCGTATCGAGACTCGTGTACTACCAATGCACTTATCCCGAGACTAGAAAGACAATGAGTAAAGCAACAGGGAGCATAAAGTAATTAACTTGTAACATAATATAAAGTATGGACATGTAAAGTAAATGGAAGCATGTGAATACATAAGACAAACTGGACATGTGAGCATGTGAGATATCTAAACATGTGAGCATGTGAGATAACTAGACATGTGAGCATGAGAGACAACTAGGACATATGAGCATGTAAGGTAACCGGGATATGTAAACATATAGGGTAACTGGGACATGTTGGCACGTTAGATAACTAGGGTATGAGAGCATGTGAGAACTATATAGAACAATAAATGATAAGATGACTTAGAAAACTATTCCGGAATCCAATTTACAACTCGTAAACCAAACAAGGACCGAGGTTGTAACCCTTCTTCTGAACAGAACTTAGTCTCTAATCGTTGTATAGCATAAAGATCATGTATGGCGTGTGAGTACTGAATAGGACGACAAATGACTAGATGACTTGGGAAGTAATCCGGAACCAAAGTTACAATCGTAAACCAAACAAGGACCGGGGTTGTAACCCTTCTCCTGAACAGAACTTAGCCTTTAATCATTTATCGACAAAAGTAAAGTATAAACAACAATGTACTGAATTAAACATATGGACACTGCCTAGACTAGACTGGACTCCATACAACATGCACGACCAAGCAATGAGTACGGCTTTATACATTAGCTAACTAGAGTTATCACAATCCTAATTACTAATATATGCACTTTGAGAAATCCAATCCAGTTACCTGCCCTGCAGACTACCCGACTTATCCAGGCCAAAAGGAAAAGAAAGTAATGGTGGATACATCACCCGGGAGAAAATGTATCCTAAGATCTAATAGTGGGTACATCGCCCAGGAGACAAATGTACCCTATAGACATATAATAGTGGGTACATCGCCAAGGAGAGAAATGTACCCTATAGACATAGAATAGTGGGTACATCGCCCAGGAGACAAATTTACCCTATAGATATATATAAGGTACAACACTCGGCGGTGCGCTAGAAGTGTGCTCAACATGACAGATAGCTCCAAATCCATTTAGGTTGGGGCCGGGACAAAGGGCTTGTAGGTAACTAGATATTCTCCCCTCCTAATGATTCTAGATAATCAAGCTAGTTATTTAGTCCTTAATGTTTTCTTGTTTGATTCTGGGTGTGACATTCCGCAGAATCCATCCTAGACATGATATGCAAGACTATACAAAAGCAAGAATGTGCACTACAACAAGCTACAACAAGAAAAATATAATAAGTTGGAAGGTAGGAGTGCGCTACGATGAGTCACTATAGAGAAAATAGGGAGTACGCCATGACAGGCTACTATCATGTAAGCAAGAAAAGACATGTACATGAGTGCACCACGACGGGTCACTATCTAGTATGCAAAGAAGACATGTAACATAGGTGCACCACGATGGGCCATTATCTAGGCAAAGATGAGACATGTAACGTGAGTGCACCACAACGGGCCACTTTAATGTAAGCAAAGTACGTAAGAAAGATATTGATAAAATGGCGAATCATAACATATGAGACGAAATAGATAAAAGTAGCTACTTGGCATAAAACAATAATTGAATCTGTGCTAGTGTTGACTGTATAAAAGGTGTACAATCATTCTCTAACTGTACAAAATCATCAAATCATGTTAAAAAATTCATTTGTTAAAGAAATATCAGGTACAACCAAGTGCAGAAAATATGACAAAAGATCAAGAACTATGATTGAAATTATCAATCACATATGAACTCTAATTAAGGTAAAACAAGAAGATTCTCGAAGCCAAGACAAAGACCAACAACTTTCAAGTTTGAGGTTTTTCTAGATTCTAACTACAAAATAGCTTAAACAGTTAAAAACGGTCAAAACAACTATGCTAAGGACGGGTCAAAGCTCAGGGTACAAGTCAGAAATCACTAAACATATAGATGAATGAACAAAGAAAAGACATGGAGGTAGGCGCATCACACTGGGTGCACACCATATGGCGTATGACCATCAGGTCAGGTGGCGCACGCGGAGTGGCACGAGATTCAAGGAACGCCAAGGCCAGGATGGCGCCTAGGCACACAAGGATGCTAGGGCCAGGAGAGGCACATAGGCACGCAATGGCGCCAAGGCCAGGATGGATGCTGGGCCGAAGGCGCCAGGCCAGAGAGGCGTATGGCCAGAGAGGCGCATGGCCAGATAGGCGCTTGGCCAACTGGACACATGTCCTGAATAGGCACCAGGACTATAATAGCGCAAGGGCCAAAATGGCGCATCAAAATAGGTACCTAAGCACCAATGAGCAGAAAGGAAATAAGCGCATCATATTGTCGGCTAAGCACCATGAGCGCAAGGGGGAAAGGGCGCCAGGGCGTGCAAGGCGCCTGGTCCAGACTAGGCGCATCACATTGGTGCCTAAGCACCGTGAGCGCAACAGGAAAAGGGCACCAGGGCGCACAAGGTGCACAAGAGGCTTGGGCCAGACTAGGCGTCGGTACTGTTCTTCTTCTCCAAACAGTAACCAAGCTCCATGGGAACCCAAAAACTTCAAAACAGCATAACTTGCTCAAAACAAGTCCGAATCAGTACTTCCAAGGCTCTAAACTGCATAGAACGAGATTTCCTAAACTTTTAGGAAATACCAACTTTTAATAGATCAAAACGAAGAAAACAAGAAAATATCAAAACTTAGATCTACAAAAATGTAGCCATCAAAATAAAAAATTCTAAGTTCTAAAGAGGCTTAGAATCATGCAAGGAAGAGAATAGAACAAACAAAAATAACTTTGTTCAAGGTTTTGGCAAGATGTATTTGCCTTAGGTTGGAAGAGAAAATGAAGAGGAAGAAGATGAAGAGAAATAAAATAATGGAGGAGAGAGAGAGAGGAGTTGGATTTTATATCAACCCTCTCATCTCAAACCAAACCAAGCCAAGCCAAGTTGAACCAAACCAATTAAACCAAGTCAAGAATTATACCAAAACAAAAGAGACAAGCCAAATACGGGCCACCTGCAATTGCAAAAATCTGTACAATGAGAATTTTAACCGTCGATATACACCGATACATCGGCGGTATGCCGATCAATAAAAAATATATACAATTTTGGAAAAAAATTTAATACATTCTAAAAATCAAGAAAATACTAAATAAAACACAAGATACGTATCCGTATATAAATACTGATACCGTGAGACGAGTCTCACATGTTGATATCTTCTGGTAATCTGGTCATTCATTTTGTTTATTCTTTTATGGAGCCTTGTTCTAATAATGTCGCAGAGTATATTTTTTTTACTCATCGGACTCCAGTTGGCTAAGCAGCTAGGGGTAGATTATCTAAAAGCTTATGATGACTCCAAGTTGACAGTCAGTCAAGTTCGAGGAGAATATGAGGTTCATCAAGAAGATCTTCTTCCATATTACCGACAACTCTCGAAATAGCTGCTACTTTCTTCGAGTACTTCATTGAATATGTACCTCAGTTAGAAAATACAAAAGCATATGCACTAACAGATTTGGCAGCACTACTTGCTACCCAGATAACACCCAAAAGTCGATCACAGTGATTGATCGAGAATTATTTTGTACTAAGAATAATTTGGATACTCACCAAAGCTATTCAGCAACAGTAGATGTCGATTTTAAATATTGGAGATTCGTTTATAGAATATACTGTTTATGGAACCCTTCCCAATGACCCAAAAGAGGTAGTTTCAATTAAGAGATGTTTTATTCGTTTTTTTACGATTCAACTACTAAAATGCTGAATCGAAATTCATATGATGGACTTCTTTTATGATGTCTCCCCGAAGAAGAAGCTAAATAGGCCCTTCATGAAGCTCATGACGGTACTTGTGGTGCTCATCAGCCTGGTCCAAAATTACAGGATTGGTTGCGGCATCTGGGTTATTATTGGCCTACTATGGTAGCTGATGCTATAGATTATACAAGAAAATATAAAGCTTGCCAAATTTATGCATATTTTATACATCAACCTTGAGAATTTATGCACCCAACGGCCGCGTCCTGGCCTCGAAGCATGGGAAATGGATATTATTGGACCTATTAATCCTTCTCCTTCCAAGGGACACCATTTTATTCTAGCAATAATCGACTACTTTTCAAGATGGGCGGAAGCTATAACACTTGTCGAAGTAAAATGTCATCATTTTTATTAAACATCATATGATCTATTATTCCGGACTTTTCCAGAAGATTGTTCATGATAATGGCCCACAATTTGTGAGCAATGAATTCCATCAGTTTTGTGAGAAAAACCAGATCTAGAATATGGCCTCTACAACCTATAATCCCGCAGCTAATGGTCTGGCTGAAGCC
Source organism: Iris pallida (assembly GCA_029216955.1). Taxonomy (NCBI): domain Eukaryota; kingdom Viridiplantae; phylum Streptophyta; class Magnoliopsida; order Asparagales; family Iridaceae; genus Iris; species Iris pallida. The sequence continues at coordinate 8,804 of JANAVB010009169.1, forward strand.
TTCAACAAGACTATTATCAAGCTACACAAGAAGTTTGTTTCATCCAATAAACATAATTGGAATGAGAAACTTGGTGAATATCTTTGGGCATACCTCACTACAGCACGGACTCTTACTGGTACGACGCTATTCTTTTCGGTCTACGGAAGCGAAGCAGTTCTTCCTTTGGAGATTCAAATCCTATATCTTCGAATCGCTCTATCAAGTGAATTAACAACTGAAGACAATAATCGTTTACGGTTACAAGAATTGGAAGCACTCGATGAGAAACGCTTAATGGCTTAACAGCAAATTGAGTTATATCAAGCCCGCAATTCCAAAGCTTTCAATAAGAAGGTAAATGAGCGAGTTTTTTTTGGTCGACGACCTAGTTCTTTCATTAAGAAGACCTATGGTTATGATGCATAAAAGCAAAAAAAATTCGAAGCTAAGTGGGAAGGTTCGTTTGTGGTTGAATCTGTGTATTCAAATGGAGCATATAGGCTGGCAACCTAACGGAGATCTACTGATGATGCCTATCAATGGCAAGTTCTTGAAAAAGTATTATGTCTAATCACAAGTGGACGTTACTTTGTAAACCCCAGCAAGTTTGGTACGGTGTTTACATTTTCTTTTTGGAGTAATGAATACTTTCCATGTTAACATCTACTTAATTTCGAATAATTATTTTTTATTCCAACAGTTTTTGGATAAAGTTATAAATAATGGATCCTCATAAATTCTCTAGTAGAATCACCTCTTATTCTTATAAAACTTTCTTGTAAGAGAAATCTAAGAGAAATCCTCTAAACAAAATCTCCAATTTATAAAAGTTCGTCATTGAAGCCAAGTTGTTTTGATGACATCTTTATTTCAATTCCCCAGTCGAAGTCAGAATAATCCATTGTGTCGAAATAATAATCATGTCCATATTACCTCTGAATTATTCTACAACACTTATCTCCTATCGAGATTCATGAATTTGTTATGTCTGTATTACCTCTGAGCAAATTTACTCCGAAAAGAATATTCATGTCCCTATTACCTCTAAAATATTCTACACTATCGACTCCCTTTATAGAATTCTACAAATCTGCTATGTCCATATTACCTCTAAACAGACTTATTCTAGAAACATTTATCATGTCCATATTACCTCTGATGAAGTTTCTGATCATCTCTGATTACATGCATACTATCGAATGCATCATAAGTAATAGGTCCGCTTATCATCTATCATGTTCGTATTACCTCTGATAGTGATCAAATTCTATGTCTATTATCTATATCTAATTAGGTAAGCCAAGAATAATAGATATTCTAAACATCTATCACGTCCATATTACTACTGATAGTCATCAATTTGTTACTTTATTATATATTCCTAATGAGGTATGCCAAAGATAATAGATCCACCTATCATCTATCATGTCCATATTACCTCTGATAGTGATTAATTTATTTGCTCTATTATCTATACCTAATGAGGTACGCCAAAGATAATAGATCCACTCAAACATCTATCATGTCCATATTACCTCAGATAGTGATTATCTATGCTTGAGTTAAGCCTATTACAAATAATAGGTCCACACAATCATGATATTTTTCTATGTCCATAATACCTCTAGAGAAATATCAAAACTCAAATATCCCCAGCAATATGAAAGTGTTCTTTACTTACAAAATTCAGTAAGGATACAGAACCTTTCACCCATAAATTACAAAAGAACGAAGGAAGAAAAATTATAATAATTTTCTTTTTATGCTATCTTCAAACATGACGCTTGCTTTCTAAAGGCGATCTGTGTCTACTGTTATGTACGAATTCGATAATGACTATGCATACCAAAGTCAAGACACTAAATTAATCCTCTGCTAGAAAATCCTATACGGTCATTTCTCTCCAAGTCGTAGGAGACGCATAAGAAGACTTTATGCGACCATTTCCTCTTCAAGATATGGGAAGTGTGTAAAGAAACTGGTTGTGTATGCGTTTCATTGATCTCATCAATCTTTTATCATCATCAAGACTGTCTGAAAGGCAATAAGAGAGTTTTTCTCTGTTCGAGCAGCAATGAGATGTTTTTCTTTATGCGTCGAGTTATCAGGATTATCTTGTGAGGTGTTTGTGAGGTTGTTCTTACATACAAGATTAAAAAATTACTCAATGCAACTTGGCAAAATAAGAAGCTTTATTACCATCGATAAAGGGTTTACAAAATATAAAACCCTAAAATCTAATAAAACCCTAAACAGTTAGGGGGAGGAGCATTCAGAGTTACTAATCACATCTGCAAGATCTTGAAGCATCTGCACACCCGAGGAATGAAATAGTCGACGAAAAGCATCTACTCCTTCATGTATCATTTTCTCTTCTAGGCTCAAGGGAAGAGAATCAAAATCAGATGATGCGCTTAAAGACTTAGCAATATCGGCCATGAAAAAACCAAGCACGTCTAAAACTTCCTGGCCATAGAAAGCTTCGTCTCTGCCAGCTTCCTCTTCCTCGAGTCAGAAGAAGGTACTAGAGTGGAGCTCACAACAGTTGACAGAAGTGGTGAAGGGACTGCAATAAGACCCACGGCAGGCAGTCGCGGAGGAGTAGCTCATTTTAGTTCAAGGGAATTCTATTTGGAAGCCATGGAGGAAGCAGTACCGAAATAGTGGTTCTTTATTGCTGTTATATAAAGCAATCTGAAGCCTCTTCTTGTCTTTGAAACAATTGCTTCAAGAGATGAAAAATTCCTAGATGAATACAAACGACGGCCAATTAATAATGAATGAATGAACCTATTTAATGGGAAAATAAATTATTATGAAAAGTCCATTTTTCGAGGAGCCGCCTATAACCCTAACACACAAACATTGGGGCTTTCTAGATATCAAGTCCCATGACATGAGCTTTTATGGAATTTTTGAGAAACAAATAAAGACATTCGTAGAAGACATAGGCAGCATACGCCTTAAAATTACATGCATTATTCAGGAATCAAATGTGTGATAATCTAAGCCTCATGTAGCAAGGAAATCCGTATAATATTTCTTAATAGTAGTAAACCAGTTCCTTTTAACTTGAGATGTTTTTTGTCATGCTTCAGATTAATAGTCTTAAAGATTACTCATATTCATCTCAAAGGTAACAATATTCAAAATGTTATGCAACAAAAATAACATTTTGTGATATACCAATTTTGGTTTGATATTGGAAAGTTTACAAGTAAAGTTGTGCTGGATGGGTCTTTTACCTAAACGAAGACTCAGTTTATGTATCTGACAACTCTATGCGTCTAGCTAACCGGAAGAATCTTCACATTCGGGTTTATTATTATCATGAGGGATCATGCTTTATGGCAGGGGCATATAGTCGAATTCTTTCCATAGATTTGTGCATCCAAGACTATCGATACATTTACGAAGTTTTCATGCGTCATAGGCAGTTATGCGTCATTATGAAGGTAGTGATTCTTCAGAAGTTGAGCAAAAGCTTATATGATAAGATTAAAATTGTAGTGAAATACAAACTCTTATTAACAAAACTATGATTATATATGTTGGAGATCTATTACATCCTAAATTTTTATTCTAAAGTCGTGGTAATTTCTGATGGAGATCTATTACATTATGGGTCTTCTCCACCAGGTCCTCTATCAGTACGAGCCATAAGATATGAAAATATTACACTGAAGGATAATGTGAAGAGGGTAAGCACTCACCCAGGCTAGGTACTCTGAACCTTGAATTCTTGTAGAAGTGTCGAACTTGAGTCACATACTAGTGCATCTACTAGCATTGGCTCCCTTCTTTGTCTTTGGCAGTATGCTTTGGCGGAAGGATACAAAATTGGACCAAGACTCAAGACCTTCTCCGTTTGGTTGTCTCTTATATTTTTTGCTGACTGCCAAAATTGTTCATCATCAATAGTGTTTTAATTGGGCCTCAAGACTAATCTCATCACAGATGCTACGATAGTAAAACCAGCCAGTTACAAGCCTCGTCTGATGGGTGCAGACAGGTAGCTGGGTTTTAGGACCACGAAGGTCCTCCATGTAATGTGTTGAATCATGTCAAATTAGACATGTTATGATGTTCTTCCAAGCTCCATCTGAGCTCCAGTCATCCAAGGAGTATCCTGAAAATATGACAAGTTCCAGAGGGGTTAGACACATAATGTCAGTTGTACCGTATAACAGCAAAAGGCACATAAGAAAGTGTAAAAATTTTATGTACCTAAGAACTACAACAGTACTCTCCAACAACACAACATTGACAGTTTTGCCTATATGTACAGTGTATCTTCTAGTTTTTATAGTACATCTTTCTATAAGTGTGGCTATGCACTCTGAAGATATGTTGTATTCAAAACATGATCAAAGTGAAAATCATTACTATAAGACTTCGTATGAAAAGATGTAATTAGTGAGAAGAAGAGTACTTCAAGGAAAGGCTATCTGTTCAATATCTATCTTTCTTCCGACTCCTGGCATAACCAACGAGCAGTGTTCTCAGCAAAGTGATGCCCAATCCCCTCATAGGTTTTCACAAGTTTGCTGGAATGTTAATCAACAAATTCATTGTTAAAAGTGATGATGACAAATCATGTCAAAGTCATGTCCTATTTATAGGGATGAAGACACACTACACGACGAGGTATTATGCGACTTGATTTTGGACGAAAAGATCAGCATGACATTAATTGTCGCATGATTTTCTGTTTCTGAGATTGCGGTTGTCAGTTGACTTAGCCTCGATCCAAGCAAACGTTAGAAATGATCGCAACAAATTTTGAAGACAGTTTGGATTTTGAAGGGTTCAGTCAAAGCAAATGATAGAGTGGCAGGTTATTCGATGCGTCTAAAGCTGTTGTGATAGAACTCTCTCTCTCCCATGCTTCTTGTTCAAAGTATTTCGAAACTTGTTCAAGTTTTCAAAACTTTGAAGGGGTCTTATAGAAGCATAAAAAATATTAAAAATTTTGCATAGGTTTCATGCGTCCGAAGCATAAATGTTCCTAAGTTACAAGCTGCTAGCTTCTAAAGAAAGACACATGTTCAAGAAAAGGGCTAGACATATGCATGGTTCATTCAGATGCATGATGTGCTTTTGTCTCTTGTATGAAGAGACAAATCTCGGGTAGTGTGCAGTGTTCAGATTACAAGGAAGATGCTAGTGATTTTGTCATCCCCATCATTACACTCTGCCAGCTGTAAAGGAAGCTTTTGTATGCGTCTACTTCCAGATCAGTATTTTGCAGTACATAATTAAAGATCTATGCGTTCAAGTATTGACTGATCCATAGTTACTCGAGGAAAAGTTTTTTTTTTGCAGTAAGAATCAAACATTAGCGTTTAAAGTAATTAGACGCATGGCCGATACACAATAAACAGATCATCTGCTGATATGGCATTGTTTTGTGCAGTACGTCTTAAAATACGTGATGAGCTATACGTGATCCTCGAGCACGTTCACTCTCCACTAACCCATAAGGCTTATGTGCCTACCCAATTTCATGAGTCTCTGAGGTGGAAGACAATATATTTTCTGCACATACGCACATGCCTATTCCAGTAAAGAAAATCTATAAATAGAGGACAGTTCCTTCCTCACGCAACACACAGAATAAAAGCATAAGGAGAGACTACGTATACTACTTCTTTCCTAAGAACTTTTAGAGAGAAAGGGAGAGCTTTCAAGGATAAATTCCCCTTGCTACAAAGAGTTCATCAATGACCAAGATTCAACAACTTCTGCATCAGATCGTCAACAGAGTAAAGAAGTCGAAGTAGACTTAATCTCCAACGCCCAAATCCCAAAGCAGCTGAGAAATTAGACTATTCCTTTGGTCAAGGTTGCTTAGAGGCACCACTCTCTTGGAGGGAGAATGAGATGAGGGTAAAGTACCCGCATCTATTCTAGTCTTGATGTAGTTTTCATCTTTTTCTACACCCCTAAAATTTTGAGGACAAATTTTTTTCTAAAAAGGATATATTGTAACCCCTCTTTTCGAAATTTCCAATAAAATTATTTTCTCTCATTTTATTTTGGTAATAGAAATCTATGGCAAAAGGGAAGGGTAGTTTGGTAATTATAGGTATGGCATAGTTTGTAATTTGGGGGAGAGCATTACAGTGGGAAGGTTGTAGAATTGATTAATTATTTGCTTAATTAGTCACGGTTAATTAAAACCTAGAACATTCCCTCTAACCTCCATAACTAATTCCTAACCAACCCCCCTTCCTTGTAACCACCCTAAATACTTTCTAAGAAACTTTTAAAAACCTCAACTAAATTCCTAACAACCTTTTCCTAAGGAATGAAACTAGTCATAACTGAGTCAATGTTAATTAGTAGTTATGATATGGTGTTGTAATTAAAACAAATGATTTTGCAAACAAGTAAATGATTTTGTAATTTGCCATTTTACTTTTCAAAATATATAAATAGAACCTGATTCCTAGTCTTCCTCACTATCCCTGACCTTGGCGAAGCCCTACCAATTTTATCCCTCAATTTTCTATTATTATTCTTCTTCTTTTATTTCCCCTCTGGAGTCGAAGCTCGAGCTCATGGCCATGGTTTCTCCATGCTAGGAGGAGTCCCATTGTAACGCCCCATCCTAAAATATATATGATCAAGATACGTAAATATGCCAGCTACATATCAAATGGACTCCAGTCCAACTCGAATACATATAAGATGTATATTAACGACCAACTATATATACTAATTAATAATATCTCTAAGTCTCAATCCACAATAAAATAGAATACAAGAATGAACAAGATATAACATAGTGTGCACCCCATGCTACATTTGTCCGAATAGACATGAAAGAATAACTTGAGTCTATAAATACTAGGATAACAAGCAGAATATAAATAAAATGAGATGAATATGTAACCGCAAGAGATACCTGAAACAGTAAATATCAACCATCATGATCAGCAACCAACTCTGCTCAGTCAAATACCTGGAGAGTTCAGCAAGTCCTCAAGGGACATAAGAAGGTACACAATATACATGCTAAGTCACAGTAAAAAGAATATCCATATAAAGAAGTGTTATCGTCATAATCTTCTAAGTGCAAAATGCAGTTGAGGACAATTCTAATACCAGGCACAGCCAAAGATGCAATCACTCATGGTACCATATCGTAATACCAATGAGTGAACATAAAACAACTCCAAGGCTCTGCTACGAAAAACGAGGCACACATGAATAACCAAGATACATACGTTCACGATTCACGACGGTCGGGTACTTTGGTAGAGTCCTCCCAACCCCATGCTCTATAACTATCTAGTCACGTCAAGTATGAATCATGTAACAATAACAAGTCACGCCAGCTAGTACTACATGCTATCACAGAGTCCATGTAAACCCCCTAAATTTCCACTATGATTTTAAATTTTTATTTATCTAGTATTGGTTTTATTTTTGGTATTTTGCGTCGAGTACAAATATGTAAATATGAAGTATATTTTTATACAAAGGTTTTATAGTATAAAATTCTTCATATAGAAAATAAGTATATTTTTCTAAAATATATAAGGTAAATATTTTTACTTAAACTTACAAAATGCGTTAAGATTACCAAAAACTTTATTTTTATTTATTTATTATAAAGAACTATTTATTTATAAGAGTATGAGTGATAATTTAGAAATTATATGTTATAAATAATATGTACTATCGCATGTGAAGTACATAAAACTCACATCATGTATATTTTTGAAAATTATTAAAATTAATTAAAACTATTTATTTAGCAAAGAGTTATGTCAAAGATTTAAATATAAATTATGATTTTCGAAATTAATTATTATTTTAAAATTATAAAAAGATATTTTAAATTTATTTGTGGCAATTTAAATAGTGATTGGATTTTATTGATTTAAATAAAGTTTATCTATATTTATATCGAATTTGGATTTGATTGATTGGTTTTAAATTTCGATTTAGAATAAATATATGAATTATCTATATTCAAGCTGGATTTAGATTTATTTTGGATTTAAATTAGATTTAGATTTGATTTAGATTTAATTGATTGATTTAAACTAAAATGTGGAAATTGTTCTAAAGGGGGTTTTATTTTCCTACTCATTATCAATCTAGGAGGTGGAGGCTCCTTTTCTTTTCCCATGAATTCCACAAATCCAATTTTCTCAATAATCTACATCTTTGTGAGTGTATCGTGTCCATGTCTGTGCCCCTTTGCCATCCACTATAATTTTCTGTTACAATTACATGTTCCAGTGATCGTGTTCGACACACCCGGACAATCCTAAATTCTATTTCTAAACTCTAATCTATGTCCACCCTCTTCGGCCAAGCTACTAGGAACGTCGCCCGTCCCCTGTTCCTCTCTCCCGACCACCCCGCAGTCAGCCAAGACCCCAATAAACTCGCCACACCACCACCACACTCGACCCTTCCTAACCCAACCATGGCTGCAGCCACCAGACCGCCCGACCCCACTATGGCCTCCATATGTCCAACACCGTCGACCACGGCCCTGCCTCCCAATGGCCACCGCCGGAAGAACCCTATATGCCAAATACCTGTGACCCCGCCGGAATCCTCTCTGCCACAAATCACCAGTAACCATCGCCTCTTGGCGACATAGCCACGACCAAAACACCCTCCGCAACCACTACCTGAACCTCACAACCACCAGCAACACCAATTACACACCATCGCCAGACCCTTGCCCCCGTTCTGTCAAACCCAACGACAGCCACCGACGACTCCACGACCACCACCTCCAATTTCAAACTGCTGCCAATCTCCGACCTCATCGCCACAACACAAGACCCCGTCACCATCACCAGCTTCATCACCGCACGCCACCACCGTCACCGCGATCGGTCCGCTCACCAAAAATCCCCAAAAATTATCAACCAACATCATCACCCATTAGAGCCAGAGAAACAACACACACAACACTGCCCTTACCTCAACGACGAGTTCCCATGCGCCGCCCTGATCTCGGTAGCGCCGTTGAGCTGCACCCATCCCGTGGTCGAGCCACCCTCCTAGATGCTATCTCGACCAGCCCCGACCTAGCCTTCCACCGCGGTGTCACCGTCGTCGGATCGCCTGTGCCGAGCACTTCTTCGCTCCTAGCCACTTCCCTCCGAGATGCGCCACACGCCACACGACCAGTGTTAGCCGGCGACGAACTCCTCTTCCTTGGTGAGACCTCCCATCTTCTCTCTTCCTCACCTCTCTTTCTCTCCTTGTTTTTAAAGCCCCTATTGGCTTATGGTGTGGGTACTCTCACGAGAGAGAGAAGACCTCTCATTTCCTTTTCAATTTAAGCCCCAGTGGATTTGTTAAAATTTCGTGTGTAGGTACTCTCTCGAGAGAAGAGTAAACTACTGCTACGTTTTAATTACGATTATTATTATTATTATTATTATTATTATTATTATTATTATTGTTGTTGTTGTTGTTATTGTGGTTGTCAGTACAGTACTTTAGTTTATGATTTTTATTAGTTTTTTTTATTTTATAGTTTTATATATACCCATTATTATGATTAGTGTTGTTAAAATCTATTATGTTTGAGAATTAAATATTATTATTTCGTTATGTTTTGGAAACAACATACTTGAATATCTGTGTATTTTTATTTATATTAAAATTTATAAAAGTTATCATAATTGATTTTTATTTGTCTACATTGTAGTATAAATATTAGTATTCACAAAATATATGTAATTATTACCATTATTGTTATTATTTTTATTGTACATTATAAGCATCTTTCATACAGTGGTAATATATATTATTTTTAAATAGTATTATAATTATTAGTATTATTAGTACTATTATTTTTTTTACCATTAAAATGGGCATAATATTGTGGATATATTTTGTTTTCATCATTTGGGTTATCAATATCAAACTACAATTAAAAAAAACAAAATATTTGTATATCGAGGATAGAGTAGTCTTTAAAGATATGACTATATATTATGCACTTCTAAAAATATTTTATATAGCAATAAGTTTAGCATCTTTCAAACTACTTATTTGACAAAAGTATAGCTTTCTACCTAAAATGTTATTTTCATAAACTTAGAGTATTTTTGCCAAAAATAATTTTTCTTGATTTAAAGTATTTTTCTTATGCATATTTTGACTCATGAAAACTAGTTTTAGGTATTATAAATATCTTTAAAAAAAACTCGTATATATATTATTTTTCAAACTTCCTTCGATTTTCCTCCTATCCGTAACCAATCCCATAATTTATCATTCCCTTACCTATTCTAAACTACCTTATGTCGACCATAACTTATTTGACCGTTCTAGGCTCGATAGAACAGTCCATGCCATCATCATCGGCCGTCTGGCGTAGATGTAACACCAAAGTCACATGTTGTGCCACCTTGATCATCGGACCATCCTCGGCGTCACACCAAGCAAGATACCTTGCCATTTGCTATCAATTTATTTTAGCTCATATTTTATGCATTTACTTATTATTTACTTTTTGCAAAATAAACTGTGATACATGGCATAAATTGATAGAATCTTACTGTTCAGTTCTATTTCCTGCTATATACTATTTTCTTATACATCGAACTTAGATTTAAGGGACCACCCTTTGTGTGTTGTATTCATAGGCCTTGACATATTTTTACCACGGAGTTGTGAGTCACATGTAGAACTCAGACATATGTGACTGGCTGGCCACCGGTACGTATAAGTCGTACGATAGGAATAACCCCTAATAGAGGTTGCCTGCTTTAGTTTGACTTAGCGGTTAACAGAGGTTTTGTGTTATGGATACAACATAGTAGGCATTGGGCGGGGAGGACAATACCTTAGCGTATGGGCTACTATGCACTTTCCCTTTTTATAACCCGTGAGCTCCGTCGGAGACGCGGGTGAGATTATCCATAATTACTGACAGGCCACTGGCGTTCTGCGGAATGTTATGCTCTTATTGATTGGGCCTCTGGTGCCCCAAGGGGGGACCATGCCGATCATATTTTAGCCAGGGCCCATGCGTTGGAGGATGTTTTTAAAATTGCATATACCTAGACTGGTTAGTCTACCTTATCCATTAGGTATGAGTACTTTTGGTTTGGGTACTTGTATCTGATCGCGGCTTGGAAAAATAACTCATCGCGGACTAGTTTGCCACATCTTGTCCTTATTTGGTTGTAGGTGTGGCTCACTACTCCAATGAGAAGATATTGAACCTTGTTGTGGTCCGGATACCATATCGGATCCATGACTTGGAAAGATACTACATCGTTGGTTAGTGTACCATCTCCTGTCCTCGTTTGGTAGGAGGATGGTACGCTAATCCAAATGGTGAGATATTGGACCATGTTATGATCCGATCTTACTTATTATTATTGAGCAGTTTTATTTAGTTTATATGGCATGATATTGTGTATCTTGTTACGTCCCACTGAGGACCTGGTGATCTCTCCAGGTGTGTGCTCTTGTCTTTCGCAGGTGTTCTAGCTCTAGCCGTGATCATCTCTATTTCTTCAAGGATAAATGCACTTGGATCGTCTTCGCTTCGCTCGCCAAACACATTTCATTTTCCATGTATTTCTTTCCTTACTTGTTGGTAGTAGATTTGTCTCTGCCCAACATATTTGTAGAATCGTAAATAAATTTTGAAGACCAAGTCAAGGAAATTGAGATATTTATGCAAAGACAATTCCAAATTAGACTTTACGTAAAGGTCAAACTGAATCAAAATCAAAACACTATGCAAGGATTAAATTCAGACTTTATGCGAAGACTGTTTCACTCTCTACGCAAAAAATGAGCTGTACATGCTGCATTAAATGTACGAAGATACTGTTCTGACAGATTAATTTTCTGACAAAATAATTGCACCGAAGCTAAGGAGTTTGTTGTTTAGCCTGCCAATGATCAGCTTTACGCTTGAGGAATAGTTTCTTCTTTACGCATAAAGAGTTATTTGAGCTTTTTACGCTCAAGGCTATCTCAGCTACTCTTTTTGCGTAGAGTTTATTTGAGGCTTTACACTCAAGGCTATTTTTAGCCACTTTACACAGGAAGCTTACTTTGAGCTATTTTTACGCTCATCATGCTTAACGACATTCCTTACGCACAGTTT
>JANAVB010009170.1:0-45706 GCA_029216955.1 Iris pallida
CAAATAGCCCCAAATAGTCATAAATCCAATTTCAATTTCTAAATAGAATTCATCGCTGACAACAATAGTCCTAAATTCAAATAGTCCCAAATAGTCCTAAAATCCATATTGGCCCAAAATTGATTACAAAGAGAACATCTTTGTATCCAATATATGCAAAAATAAGGTGATACACAAACATAAATAAATACCGTACAATTGCATCATGCATCAGAGCGAATAAAGTTTTGTAGTTTTTGTATCATGATTAGGCTTACAAGTTCTAGCCAAGGTTTTGTGTGACTGACAAACTTTATTTCACATACAAATCAAGATGAACTTTAACCTTTATATATTTGTCTAGCAGTAACCATAATTAACATTTGATGAAGATTTGTATAATAAGTGTTCAAGATGCTTTAGTAGGTGAGAATTTTCTAAAATGCAAGAGTATGGGGACTTGGTATAATAGGCCTACTAATTTATGATACGCCTACTTATCAGATGATTACGCACCTTCATTATTCATCATTTTCTATAAATAAAATTTAATTATGTAAACTGATCAGTAAACTGAATAGAAATGTGCACCATTGCTCATATATGTCAACCATGATTTAGGCTAAATCATTGTTTTGTATACCAACGACGTAGGCTACAAACAATTAAATACATTGTATGAAAACCAAACATATTGGGGTAGAACATACCAGTTTTCATCTGGAAAGAGGAGAAGAGACCACTTTTGTAGCTCCACTCATCTTGCTCTTCATTGTGAGATCTGGAAAGAGGAAACTATTTTTACGATAAATAACAATAACTGCCGTTTGGCTATTTCTATGCAACAGATATGAAAAAAAAAAAAAAATTGAAGGAGGGACTCATGGATCGAGAGCACTGGTGGTCATCGTGAGCGGAGGAGGGCTTTGGTATAGAAGCTGGCTCTGCCTTGGCGAGGAGGGCTTTGAGTTTGGGGATCGTCGACGCACGGAGCTCAGGGGTGGCACACAAAAAGCTCAGAGCTTGGGGGTGCATGAGAGGGAACAAAGAAGAAGTGGGATTTTGGGGGGGATTTTCTTTGGATTGATCAAAAGTAGGCTAAGCTTTGCCCTAGGCGAGGACCACTCCTTCGTGCCCATCGACGGTGAAGCAGGCGAACGGGATCTCCACCCCAACCACGAGGACGCAACGGATGCTCAGCGCCTACGTTGTGGCTAGGGTTGGAGAAGGAGATAGAGTTGTGGTGACCCTTTAGGCAGGTAGGGAGGAAGGGAGGGAGCTTGGGTCGGAGGGAATAGGAGTCCATTTTTGTTCACCCACAATCATATAAACATGTGGCAAATAAAATCACTTTAAGAGTGGTTTTGTACACACTCTAAGAGATCTCCAACCCTATTGTGACTTTGGAAAATGCTTTTTATAAAGGCACTGCACATTTTGATCAGGGCTAGTCCGGACTGGGGCTAGCCTAGATTTTTTTGTGTTTTACTCATGACAGCCTATTTTTTGATTTTGGGCTGTCCCAAAGTAAAATTCTCCTAAACCCAAAAAATTTCTCTCATTTGCAAAAAAATTTCTCTCTTCCTAAACCCTAACTCCTCTTCTTCTTCTCTTCCTCTCCTCCACCGTTTCTCCATCCCCAAGCAAGAAGTTAATTTGAAATTCCTAGAAATTTCTTCCACCCTAGAAATTTTCTCTTCTTCTTCCTCTTCTCTTCCAAATTTCCTTCTTAAGAAGATCGATGGCACCCAAATTCTTTCTCTATTTGTTTCCAAAACCCTAGAAATTAAATTGAAAAATTCAAGCATCCATTATATTGTTTATTTCAATTGTCTGTGGCCCATTTGAATTAAAATACATTCGGAGTAGAAAATTACCCATTAAAATTAAACACAAGTATGCACGAACGAGAAAACTGTGCGTCGACCAGGACTGCCCAATTTTCTGGCAGTCCTACAAACTGAATGGACTGCTAGAAAACTGGGCAGTCCTAAGTCACAACATGTGAAACAAAGGACTGCCCATTTTTCTGGCAGTCCTTACTGTATTCAGGACTGCCAGAAAATTGGACAGTCCTACATACAGTAAGGACTGCCAGAAAAATGGGCAGTTCCTTGTTTCACATGCTGTGACTTAGGACTGCCCAGTTTTCTGGCAGTCCATTCAGTTTGTTGGACTGCCAGAAAAATGGACAGTCCTTTGTTTCACATGCTGTGACTTAGGACTGTCCAATTTTCTGGCAGTCCATTCAGTTTGCTAGACTGCCAGAAAATTGAGCAGTCCTTGTTTGCACTAGTTGAACAACAATATTGGATTTCCTCCCATATTAGGGTTTGTATATTATGAGGAGCCTTTGGGTGCCATCGAAATTGGAAATGAGGAAAAAATTAGAGATAACAATATTAGGGTTTTCACAATATTATGATTTAACATTTTTGTTGTTGTTATCACAATTTAATTTTTTTCTTTTCTTTCTTCTTCTTTCTTCTTCTTCTTGGAAGGGTTGAGGAAGAAGAAGAGGGAAAAAATAGAAAGAAAAAAAAGTGACTTTTATACCAAAGAGTGGGATAGCCCTAACCAATTTTTTTAATGGTAAACTTGTAAATAATACAAAGTTTAAAATGGGATAGCCCTGATAAAAATGTACAGTGCCTTTATAACTATCCTTGGAAAAAAGTTAATGCCACATAGGAGTGACAAAATTTTATTCAAAAGTTCTTCTCCAATGCAATTGTCAAGTCAATTGTGAAGTTTATGTGGCAAAAATTAAAGAAGACATTGTGAAGTTGATTGTCTTGTTCTAGACAATGCACTTGACAACGTCTTCTCTTTCATGTCATCAATTATGAATAAAAAATATTGGAAAAAAGAAAAAAGATGAGTAGTTGTCTTAAATGTTGCCTTGGAAGTTGGAAAAAAAATACTTTTTTTGTCTTCTCAATATTTTTGCATTGAAGAGAGTTTTTCTATCTCATTGTTTTTTTAGATATAATTTTGCCACATGAACAAAACATTGTCTTGTGGCTCATGCCACATAGGAGTCACCTAAGACTCACAACACTTAACAAGACAATAGGGTTGGAGATGCTCTAAGTCAACCTTTTTTTTTGGTTAAGAAAATCATGGTCCTAAATAATGCCAACACTTTTCCTCCCTTTTCCTCCAATCTTAGTGGCATTCTCGTAATTTCCTCTTCCCTCCCCCCCCCCACTATTTATACCCCTCCCTCTTTCCACTGCCATAATGTGATAGGAGGGTGAACAAACACCATGGTATTTGTGGGTGAACAAAAATGGACTCGAATAGGAGGAGAGAAAGATATTAAGAGGTGGTGGATTGAGCGGAGTCTAGGCAAGATTAGAAAGACAATAAAAAATAATATTGAATACAATTAAATGAATGTGTTGGTTTGTATGGGTGAGCGAGAAACTTATTCCACCAGTACGGTTGTGTACTGACACCCCACCAGTTTCATATGCAGGTAACGGGTACAGGCACACTCGAGGTGGAGCTCTTTTGGACGCACAAAGGCATAGAATTTTTTGGCATTTCGAGGCGTGTGGCTGCATGGAGTCTGAATTTATACATGATATAATATGGACATCGTCTTCCGAAGCATCCGCTAGCTCGATCATATTATTTTCAGGTATGAGAGAGAGCAGAGTGACTTGTGTCACTACCACATTTTAGCATGAGGGTATTTCATAATTGTGATTTTTTTTGAATTATTTTATTATTAAATGAATTGGTGTTTGTGATTTTTGACTTTTGCTAGTTGAGACCTTAGAGTCTAGCCTAGTGTTTGACCATGACTATAGTGACCTAGCTAGCATGTAAAAATGGAGTTTGGACCCTACTCTAACTAAAGTTTGACTTGGGTGCATGAGGAGAATGGGTTCTATTTGTAGTTGGGCCTTTTAGCTAGAATGCTTAATCGACTAGCTAGTGTGAATAACCCATAGCCCATCCCTCATCATAGAAACCCTAACCCACTCAATGTGGCCGGCCATAGCAGCCATAGAGAGGCCCATTGACCCCTATATAATGTCTCTTGATCACACTTGCCTTTTTAGAAAAGCCTCCTAACCCTAACCCACTCAGTGTAGCCCTTGTCTTGTTGAACACGAATCTATCACACTAAGCGTGATTCTGTGTCATGTTCGTGTCCAAATTGGACACGAACGCGCTGCACGAGACACGCGCGCAGTGTCCTGCTACTCGGGGTCTATAGCGGACACGACACAGTTCGAGATACCACGAAACTTAGTGGACGCGTGGGGGCAATGTCTGCGAACACGTCCCCCAAGTTTCATGGCCTCTCGTGTCGTGTCGGACACGTAATCGTTCCAAACAAAGTTTCTTTTGGCTAAACTATGGACTGCTTCAGACGAGACTTCTCAATTAGGCGCATAAAATCTACGCGGCCCTCCTTTGTCTTTTTTCATGCTTCTACAGCTAGTGGATTTTTTTCCCCTATTAATCTCAAGATTTCCGCCCTCCAAATTTGTTTGATTTTAACGTTTATCATTTTTCACTTATACGAGTGTAACAAACACCAAACGATTGTGAGACACCATTTTGACGTTTGTCATTTCAAATAGAAACTAAAGTAGCAACTATGTGGAGCTTGTGAGTAGAAATGAGTAAAGTCATGGTCAATTTTGCCATAACTTTGTTTGGAACATGCGATGCACTAAAACGTGGTTAAAATTATTAGTACTTTCAAAATCAATTGCTTAGCCCTTTCTTTACAACAGTTTCTCATATACTTTCAAAATTTGTTTCAAAATGAGATGTTCTTTACAACTTTTTTTTCTTCATAATTTATACTATCAAGTACATTTTTTGGACTTGTTTCCAAACTTACACCAGCGACTCCAATGCTTAAAAAAAAGGGCTAATTAGAGTTTAGATCTTGTATTTTCCACAAGTTGGAGTTTAAACCCTAGATTTTGTTATTTGTTGACCTTGCACTTATATTACGGGTATAATAGAAAAAAAAATCAGAATCCAAACTTTCTAATTTGATATGTTAGAACATAAACCCTAAACTGATAAATATATCATCCATGATCTAAATGTAAATTGGGTAAAAGAAGAAATTTAAAAACTTTGAGAAAAAGCATACTCTAACCACATTCCCTATACACCTACCTACATCTATATTTTATTAATAATTTTATGTTAATCAAACCTTTTTTTTTAAGAAATGACATGCCTTGCATAGTAGGGAATTTTGAGTTTTTAATAATATAATATTTATAGGGATTGAAATACCATCCTTGAATACAGAGAACAAAATGGAAAGCTGCAAAAATATAAGAAATATATTGTTTTTTGCTCTGTTGAATGCCAAATCCCATAATATCTCAAATTGAGGAAGAGAACTGGAGGACTTTTTAACTTTCACCCTAGGGTAGATGGGCTAAACGTGATCCTGATCGGATAAATGCGCCAAATAGGTTAGGGTTGAATAAACTCAGATTCAGACTTGGATTCATGTGTCAGATTATCCAAAAAAAACTCGACACACACACACACACACACACACATATATAATAATTATATATATATATATATATATATATATATATATATATATTCAAGCAATGGGTAATTGTGGCGAACTCGTCCCAGTGGGACTCGAACTTCGACCACTTGGGCCGCATGCATGTCTCTTGGCCACTTGACTAGAGGTCATTTGTTAGTGATACACATCCCCTCAGTTTTTGCATCCTCAAGCATCTCCATGTATTTAACGTTGGATGTTGTTTTAAGCCATCTAATCTTAACCATATATATATATATATATATATATATATATATATATATATATATATATATATATTGCTTAGTACTTTTTAAATAAATAATTTAAATCCTAAATTTCTCAACCAACTCCTTCTAATCTCATGTTAGTTTGTATTTGTAATGATTGATGCTTAAATGCTATTTGATTATGTGTTTAATATTAATTTTATTTAAAGTTGTTTTAAATATATTATTAGGGCCCGATAAATCCGATCCAACCCGAGCTACCTTCGGACTCGGTCCTGAGTTTGATATGTTGAACCCGAGGTCGGGTTGGGCTTGGGCTCGGACTAAACTTAACATTCATTGGGTTGGGCTCAGGTTGAACTCAAGTCCAACCCAACCTGTCCGAGTTGCACTCACATTTCATCCTACTCATTAAATAAATTCACTTTATGTCACCAATTTTGTTTGTGACAGAACGATTACCTCTTTTGTGTGACAAAAAAAAAAAGAATATAAGCCTAACAAAATTAAAAAGTGGAATGTAACGGCAAATTTATATTAAAATTCAAAATCCTAAAAAAAAAGAAAAAAAAGAAAAGAAAACTCAGAAAGCGAGGGAAACCAAGAAACGGAGGTTCAGATTATTGCTTCCTAACCCCTCTGCCTCTGCCTCTCCCTCCTCCTTCTGTAACAGATTCTTGCTTCCTAGTACAAACCCTCTGCCTCTGCCTCTCCCTCCTCTCCTTCTCCTTCCTCTCCTTCTGTAACAGATTCTTGCTTCCTAGTACAAACCACTGCCTCTCCCTCCTCTCCTTCTTCTCTCTAAGGCCATGGCTAGTGAGCTCCAAACCTTCTCCGTCCGTTTCCCACCCCCTATCCGCCATGTCAGTACTACATTAACCAGTCATGCAAACACCGTCAGCAAGTGGATCGAAAGAACCTACAGAATATACTCTGGCCTCTGCCAGAGCGGCCGGTTGGTGGTCGGCCTGGGCATCCAGTGGCGCACCCAGAAAGAACGTGATCCCCATGTTTGCACGATCCAGCTCTCAGTTGGCAGTCGATGCCTTGTCTTTCATCTCGCACATGCAGATTACATACCGCTGCTACTCCGTAGTTTCCTCAGTGATCCCGACGTCCACTTCACTGGTTTAGGTATCGGCAAAGACTGCCGGCGGCTTCACATTGCCCATGGCCTGACGGTCCTGAGGGCAGAGGAGATACGCAAGCTCGCAGCGGAGAAGATGATAAGGAGCAAGAATTGCTCCATGAGGAAAATGGCGAAGCAGGTTCTAGGCTGCAGCTGGGCGAGGGCAGTGGGAGCCGCGAAAAAGAGAAGGGTCGGACGAAGCGATTGGGATGCACCAACCCTATGCAACGACCAAATAATCTACACCTGCGTGGATGCTCAGGTGTCATACCGACTCGGCCTCATGTTAATTTCGGGGGGTAAGAGCTTCTTGATCATCTTGTTTGAAATTAATAGATATGTAATTTTGAAGACATGACTCATGCATAATAAATATTCTCAAATCAAATTGTGTCTAAGTCTGTGTCCTTAGTTCTTTTCCTTGACGTGTCAGGAACCTTGTTAAGTATAGGGAGAATCCATGTTTGACAAAGGCAGTTAAATAAGGAACCTGGGATTTATCTAACAATATCGTGGAAAAGTTGAAGCAAACTATTCCAAGATCACAATTATAGGGTGAGGATGAATGACCTCAGGAAGAGAGGCAAGAATATAGATACTCATAATTCGCTGCCAAGGCTGTCGCACCCATACGACTGCACACAGGATACGTGCAACCCTTCCTGTACTTGGCACCCCTCCCCTGCATACTACTATGTCCATCTCTTGGTAAACAACTGAAACCTAACATCAACTGTTGCATCGGCTCACTTCCTTTTCCCAAAAGAGAGACGAATGTGGCCCTTGTGGGCGGAGTTCGAATTCCAGTGGGAGCGATTCCGGAAATTAATTACCCTTGCTTCAAAATATATAATATATATATATATATATATATATATATATATATATATATTTATAGTGCACAACAGTTATATACTCTCTAGTATACGCCCCTCACTGTTCATCATTTGGTAGTTAAGAATTTATCGCACACCCACCCCATAACCCCAATCTATTGTTACCACTGATACTTCCCTGTATATTACCTCTTTTAAACAACCCACACCCTTGTTCCTAACTGCTATGAGACATATTAGTCAAATCAATTCATGTGTACTCATTATAGTATCATCTATGTGTATCCAGGATACATGATGATACCAACCGTACATTGGTACAATACGTGGCAACCATGTATTACCTCATTCACAAGACTCCTAACACACTCATCCCAAACCTGTCCTTCGTGTTGCAGTACTATGTTTGCAACAGTGGTTAATTACTTGTACATTAGGCTACAATAGCTTTCGAGTAGCCACAGTATGTACATCAACTGATGCATTCAGTTGTCTTCTCCATTTGACAGTTACACCCTTCTGGACCAACTTGCCTGCTACACCAATACCCTTGGTTCCCTGTAGATTACAGTTGCACCATACCTGAATATACATACACGTTACTGCAAATACATGTTGATCCTCCTCACACGCGTATAGGGACTACTACTATCTGTGCCCAGGTATACGCCACTAATCCCTTTGACCCTTTTACTGCTGGTCCCTCCCTCCTTGTTGATACTGATACATACACAGGACTACCACTAATCTGATACCTGTACACTAACTACTTATACCCAGTGGTTTGTGGCCTAACTCCTCATATGTACCTTGTTACGACTGATACCCAACTAAACTAATATAAACAAGCATACTTACAATGTTACTCTCCTTCCTGTACGGGAACTCCATTCCCTAACCACACGCCTGTTAGCCACTGCCCTGTCCTCCATACATGTGCGCAGGAACTCTCCACAAACTGTGCTGATACTCAACTAAGTTTAGGTTTATCTTCACATTGCCTTGGTACACCAAGCCTTGGTACTAGGTGTTTCCCCCCTATGACACATAGGTACCTGCTAACAAATCCCTGCAGTCATATATGAATCTACCTCCTGCACTAGCAGTTGGGTACATCCTGAGTTGGTTCCCAGGTTGTTACCTGCAGTCGGATACATGCTTCCTGATGCGGTTTGTGTCTGCGTCTGACATTCAAGTGGATGTCCCCGTAACTGATACTTGAATTTCTAATTCCCCACACTACTTGTTATATATCCCCTTTTAAACATGGGACATACTCCTATACATTAATATGATTTATACATATATAAAACACGATTTAGGACTCATGGCCTTACAAATGTTAACTTCCTTCTGTAGAAATACAAAGGAAATTTATTTCAAAACTTATAAAAAAATAGAATAACTAAACAAATAAGAATTTTTGAAAATCCGGGAAAAGGGGTTACATTAGTTTTTAAAGATCATTGTCTCATTAAATGCATGTGAATTATTTGTTTGATTTCAGGACACTGGGGTCTATTGATCGTATAGTTAATTGTGTAAATGTCTGTAATTGCAAGATTTATCAAATTAGTTCTGTTGCCATATTCATAGTAGCTAGGATTGTCTGCAGGAGGTATTGAGCAAGTGGGAGGCGAAGATAAAAGAACTTCAAGGGCGCCCAGAATATCATTAAATAGAAATCAACCTTCCTTTCAATCTAAGAAAAGGAAAAGGGTAGAGACTAAATTAGAAAACAGTTCAAAAAAAGGAAAGAGGGTGTTAGTTGAAAAACACGATACAGAAATAAAACAAATTGAGGCGAGCATCAGTATCGTGTTAGTTGGAAATCCTTTAAGCGGAAAAACTACCCTTATGACAGATTTTTACGAAAGACACCACTTAGGTGAATATGACACTGGAGGAACAAATGGGGAGTACAAGTGTTGTCCACCACATGCAGGTATATGTTCTCCTACCAGTTACTAGTTTTTATTTTTTGTATATACCTGATCTTTACTTTACTAATGATTATTTGTTTGTCACATATAGCTGGGCAGCAAGTTTTGCAGCATTATGCTGCAAGAAACCAATTCCCTAAGGCATCCCTTGGAGAGGAGGCAGAAAGAAGGAGCATATGTCGTCGTGGATCTCAGCGACGGAGGAGTATCTGCTATGTATGCTACTACCATATGGCTAAATCGCTTGCAAATCGATGGGTTTACTACTACAGAAGTTGCCGGAACCCGATGGAGGCTGGCACATTATAGAGAGGGTTCGGCCTTACGTGCACTAACAGTGCGTGGTTATCAAGTTCGTAAGCAGCCACCTACTGGTGACGATCTCATAACAATCTTGGCACGGAATCTCCTAAGAAAAAACTCCGGTTGTAAACAAGGCAACTAGTTAGAGATGTACAAACTCTGGTTGTAGACAAGGCAGCACTGGTTAGAGATGTACAAACTCCGGTTTTAGATATGGATGACACTGGTAACTAGGCTGGAATGCTGGGCATGTTAGTAGTGGATTACTTTAGTAATGACATGGAAGTTTTAACTTTTAGCAAATACAATTCATATATTGAATTGCTAGCTTGTTGATATTTTTGTTTTGTGATCTTTGAGGATGCATGTTATATATATAATATGCGTAACTAAATGATGTCATCTATGTGTTTTGTGTACTCATTATAGTATCATCTATGTGTATCCAGGATACATGATGATACCAACCATACATTGGTACAATACGTGGGCAACCATGTATTACCTCATTCACAAGACTCCTAACACACTCATCCCAAACCTGTCCTTCGTGTTGCAGTACTATGTTTGCAACAGTGGTTAATTACTTGTACATTAGGCTACAATAGCTTTCGAGTAGCCACAGTATGTACATCAACTGATGCATTCAGTTGTCTTCTCCATTTGACAGTTACACCCTTCTGGACCAACTTGACTGCTACACCAATACCCTTGGTTCCCTGTAGATTACAGTTGCACCATACCTGCATATACATACACGTTACTGCAAATACATGTTGATCCTCCTCACACGCGTATAGGGACTACTACTATCTGTGCCCAGGTATACGCCACTAATCCCTTTGACCCTTTTACTGCTGGTCCCTCCCTCCTTGTTGATACTGATACATACACAGGACTACCACTAATCTGATACCTGTACACTAACTACTTATACCCAGTGGTTTGTGGCCTAACTCCTCATATGTACCTTGTTACGACTGATACCCAACTAAACTATATATAAACGCATACTTACAATGTTACTCTCCTTCCTGTACGGGAACTCCATTCCCTAACCACACGCCTGTTAGCCACTGCCCTGTCCTCCATACATGTGCGCAGGAACTCTCCACAAACTGTGCTGATACTCAACTAACCGTTTAGGTTTATCTTCACATTGCCTTGGTACACCAAGCCTTGGTACTAGGTGTTTCCCCCCTATGACACATAGGTACTGCTAACAAATCCCTGCAGTCATATATGAATCTACCTCCTGCACTAGCAGTTGGGTACATCCTGAGTTGGTTCCCAGGTTGTTACCTGCAGTCTGATACATGCTTCCTGCTGCGGTTTAAGGAAATTTATTTCAAAACTTATAAAAAATTAGAATAACTAAACAAATAAGAATTTTTTGAAAATCCGGGAAGAGGGGTTACATTAGTTTTTAAAGAATTGAACCAAACTTGGCATGCAGGACCAGAATTTCGATTCGGACCTGTTGTCGCAAGTTTCGTCTCGATTTGACGAATGTGCACAAAGTTATGGCAAAGTTTGCAAAGCGACGATACGGGGGTATCTTGACGGATACGCGTTGATTTCGTCGCGCACACGCAACAAAACTGAGTTCCGTCAGTTCCCACACGTCGGCAACATCCATACGCGCCTTTCGATGCGTATAGTGCGTGACTACGTCGCCCGGTTTGACTGGACGCACGCCATATCGGTTAATTTTATGATTTTCAAAACTGTTTTTACATGGTTTTTCTCGATTTTTGAATCAACTTTTCTTACTGTCTAAACGATTAGAAATAAAAGTAACAGTAGGGTTTCAATCCTGGTTATATAGTCTATAAAACTCTTCAAATAGATTTTGAAAATCTGCCTTGGATTGGTATAAAATCGGCTTCCAAATTGGGTCATTGGGATCAAATTTCTGTCTCGTTTAAGACAGTTTTTCGTCTATTTCGGGTCGATTTCCCGAGCAACTCGGTTATCTATTTCTCAAATCTATTGCTATGATTCGAAGATGGTCATGTAGGATCTACGTAGAACTTTACAGAACACGAATTGATGGATCATGAGAGGAGATCTCATGACAGGAAGAGGGACACTTACAATCAGTCGAAACAGGGCCTCCCCTGCTCGCGGTCGGCCTGGCTGGTGCGGCGACGCTCCGGCGATCGTCGACGGCGAACAGGCTGGTGGGAGCGTGCGCAGAAAGGCGGGGGAGTCCCAGGTCGACGCACGAAGCTCACAGAAGAAAATTTTTAGGGTTTTCTAATGAATTCCATCGGGTGGGTGGGTTTATATACTTGAGGTTTAAATTCCAAATTTCCATCGATTTAAACTTGGATTTCGGATGGGTTTGATTTAATCTGGAAGAGAATCAATACAGGATTGCATAGGAGAAGATTCGGAAAGATTTGGTTTTGATTTGAAGGAGATTTGGTTCTCCAAATTTTTCCCCTTTTTTTTTTCTCCTTACTGAACGTTTCAGCCAAAAGGAGGGGGGGTGAGTTTGGTTTGCGGGGCGGGCTCATCGTTGGCACTGTTCGCCGCGTTATTATTATTAGCATATGTGCACGTGTCTTGCACATATTTTAACATTCTTTTAATTAACTTAGGAAGGCTCTTTTAAAATTTGTTACATGGAAACAAATACGACAGTCAGAAACACGTCTAAAACACAACATGAGTCAGAAACTTTCTCGATTTTGGTCTACAATATATGCATCACTTCCGAAATGCTTCCAACACAATATGACACACATAATATGACACGGCCATGGATTTGGGATCCAACATGAGTCAAAATTATGTATGAAAAAAAAATCACAGAATAATAGTAAAATTTTGAGAAAATAGTAAGGTTTTTTTTAAATGAAGTTCTTTCCCTCCGCACTCTAAATGCACCTAAAATTTGTTACATGGACACAAATACAACATGAGTCAGAACCACACCTAAAATACAACATGAGTCAGAAACAAACTCGATTTTGGTCTGCAATATATGTGTTCACTTCCGAAACGCTTCCGATACAATATGACACGGCCGCGAATTTTGGAGTGTTCGTAGATGACAATCACCAAAGAACAGCTTTGCATTAATAAAAGAAGAGTGATGGTTGTGATGGATTAGAATAGTATGATGGTTGTGAATCACCACAGCACTCCATTAAGATGTGCTTCGCCTACTCTATTTTCTTTTATTCAGGTGGAGATTTAAAAATGGATTTTGATTTCTTTTATCCATATTTAGACATTGATGTAAGATGTGTGGGAAAGAAAGAAAAGGGACGGGGCTTCCTACTAACATATGATATTCGTTTATCTATATTTAGACAGAGAGTTCATTGTGTGCAAAACCAGGAAGCCAAATATGGCGCATGTAGATATGTTACGAAGGTCCTAGTCGTAAGAAGTTGTAACAATGAGCAAAACAAACTCACCTGACGCCCGGACGGAAGCCGGGTCCAGCGGTGGGGACTGGAAAGGGAGGCGGCGGGCTGTTGGCGGAGGCGATAGGAGCCTGCGGAGGAGGTGTGCACGGTCCCGACAGTCCGCGTGGCAGTCCGACCTGACGTCCGGATGAGAATTAGGGTGATTACTGAGAATGGGTAGGGAAGGAGATGAGGATGGATGGTTATACTCTCCATCATCCCTTATAAACTAACTATTTAGCCTTCTGCTAGCAGAGTTTTCAAACATTACGAATGTGACGTTTGGAGTCCCCGGGCAACAGCAGCTAAGTCCCAAGGCAACAGCAGCCTTCTAATGTAGTTAGGCTAGCTGGGAACTGTTGGTTGTCCCATTGAAATAAATAGAGGTTTTCATTAATTGAGACCAGCTTGCACTCTGCATGCTTAAGGAGTTAAAATAAATGAAAATAAGGTGAGATGATGCTTCCCAAATAAAAAAGCATATGGGGAAGACTCCAACAAAGCGGCGTTGGCTAAACTGTTGGTTGCCCCCATTGAATGCAAAAGAAACAGGCTTGCAGTAGAATACATGTTCAATTGTATAGTAGAATAGTATAATAGAATACAAATAGAAGGGTATTTTGGGAAGTTGAAAGTTTCACCACAAGTTTTCTTATTATATAGTAGAATAGATTTTTTTTCTTTTGTCTTTTTCCTTTTCCTTTCCTATTATATTCATAAATATCTTTATATATATATATATATATATATATATATATATATATATATATATATATATAATAGGAAAACTTGGATGGTGAAACTTTTGAATTCCAAAAATACCCTTGCATGTCTATACTAATTAAAAATTGTTCATTAATTTTAATAAAGACAACTTAATAATTAGGAAGACTACCCTTTGGTCTTCCTAAGTTAATTAAAAGAACGTTAAAATACGTGCAAAGCACGTGCACATATGCTAGTATATATATATATTATATATATATATATATTACCTATCCATATAGTTAGTCTATTTAAATATAGGTACATATGCATATAAATTCAATTGGCCATAAAATCAAATAATGATAATATCTAATAATAATTATGATTCTTTAATCACAAAGTCACTTTAATAATAATAAAATAATAAAAATTCTCCAGTATAGTAAACTTATACTGCCCCTTTATTCGAGTCTAGAAAATTGTACAAATATTGACAAACACCTATTTAATAATAAAATACAAATCTTTGTACAATAATAAAATAATTAAAAATACTCATAAATCCCATAAAATCATATTTAAGGCAATTAAATAAATAAATAAAGTTTCCAAAAATTCAGGGTTTTTACACCTGATCCACTCCCCGTGGCCGCATTCGTGCTATTCCAGCACTGTCCAGTTACTTCGGGAGTTTTTCGAGTCCGTGTGGATTTTCTTCTTCCCTAATTCTCATCTTAGAGCTCTAGCCGAGCACCCGAGGTATCTTCCGTATTCCCGTGTTACTCCCATAGGTGTCGATGATGACATGGTCCCCGGTCCCGCCAAAGGAATCAGATCGATTAGTGGTTTCGGATTTTCCGAACTCCCTTTCGGAATAATTCTGTGGTTTTGTTATTTCTATGGTTTCTCGAAATTTCTGAGTTAAGTTCGAATTTTCCCGTATTTGGTTCTGTGTTTGGTTCTGTGGTTTTCGGTTTTCCGAAATTTTATTTCGGGTTTTCCGAATTTTATTTCGGAAACGTTCTAGTTTTTTGTTATATTTTATGGTTTATAATCTTTGGTTTGGGATATGTATTGGTATTGTTTGGCATTTTTCCAGGATTGGGTTGTCCCAATTATAGAGAAGGTGCTGCCCAAATTTTCGAAAAAAAATATATTAAAGTTTTTGAATAAAACTATTTCCAAATCCTGGCCTTTGCAAAACGAATTACAACTTGAATTGTTGGTTTTTAATATGGGTTTTGTATCATTTTCGGACAATGACCGTATCGGTCTGTAGACCCTAGCGAAATGCAAACGAAATCGGAATTTTCAGACGTTGAGGCATAAGCTAGAATACAAAATGATATTTTGGACCAAGTCTGAGACTTACCGTATTTTTATATATCTTTAAATTAAATAATTATTTTAGAACGTATTACTGGCCAATAGCATTTTTGAGTGCAGGGGTGTCGGCCTGCTGAATTGACCGCTTCCCGGCGTTCAGAGTTCACCAGTATTTATTTAATTAATTGATGTAATAATTGTAAGGGCATAAGCCCAAGTTTTTCTATTTCTTTTCTGTGGACCTATAATGTGTAGTATAGATTTTTCCTTTTCTTTTCTGGATTGTTAGTTTGTAGGTAAACGCGTTAATAATAAAATGAATATTTATTTTAATATAGAAAATTAATAAGAGTTTTCTCACATTAAATAAAATAATAAGATTTCAAGTTGTAACTTAGACAATTTCATATTTTCTCATTAAAAGAAAAACCTTATATATATATATATATATATATATATATATATATATATATATATATATTACAAAATACAAAGTTTTGCCAAATAGTTGAAAAATGCGAATTTTTTCAATAAAATGTTAACTTGACTTTTGTTTCGTTAAATTAATGATTTTGAATCGCATCGATAAACGTGTTATGACTGTAACAACATAAAACTTGACTAGGATCAAATTTTAGAGATTGTAATTAGCACACCTAGATATGGTTTCCTCATTGATGCTGAGTCAGAACTTCTCAACTGTAGGATTTCGAGGACGAGTCTGAATCTTCCCGGTACCGATTTCAAATCCAGTTATAAACCAAGGCAAGTACAATTGTGTTTATTTTTCAATTTAATTATTAATTGTAATATTACAAGATTAAACCAGATTTCTACACGGAACTCTCTCCTAGAGTATTGATTGTTATTGATTGGGGGATTGGGGGAGTAATGTAGTGTTCTATGACCAATACCTTCATATTGCATAATTGTGCGAGCTGGCTCCTTTTCTCACACGGGGATAAGTTGTATCGTATCACTAGGATACTATTGTACAACCCAAACCGGTCATAAGCATTACATACTCAAAATCATATTATTTTTAATTGTGGAAAATTGCTGAAAAATATTGTTCAAGTATTTCAAACTGTTTAAATTGTAACTTTCTAATTATTAGTTGAATTGTTAAATTTTTATAATTGTACTTTGCTCCTTTCCTAACTGGATTTCCCACCCCCAATAGGTTCCATTGATGATGCCGAGCTATTGATTAATAGCTATTATGATCCTGAGCTCTACCCAGCTGTGCTGCCAGAGTCCCAATCGGACGATGTTGATCTCGGGACTGATGAGCCAACTTTCTAGATGATGATTTTATTTTTAGTTTTGATGTTTGGATTAAAAGATATTTTATCAGATGTATCAAATGAATCTTTTTGTTGGACAAGTTTTTAATATTCGTAATTTTAGAAGTTGTGATAAATATATACATTGTATTGTTGAGATTACCTGCAAGTGGATACAGCTTACTGCTGCCGTCTCACAACGGTACAGGCTGGGCATGATCCGATCCGACCCAATAATTTGGGACCGGGTCGTGACAGTTGCTGGCGTGGCTCATGATCTCAATGCTGCCATCATTGCGTTCAGAGGCACCCAAGAACACAAGTCTGGAGTTTAATGGTGTACTAGCTAGTATATCTTCTGCCTTCCTAATCTGATCTGTAGCAGGCAGGCACTTGAACATTTAGTAAGAAATGTGTGTTTCTTCTGAGTATACTAACTTGTAATCATGCAGCTAATGAGGTTATTAGTCATTTTGTTCTTGTTAGTTGTCATTGTTTTCTTATGGAATTTTTGTTGTTCAAGCGAAAGTATTGGAGATCATAATATAATAGTCCATAAAATTCATCTTCATTTTATATGTATATCCTTGCCTACTATTACGTCTGAGGAACTCAGCACATGTTTCCTGATTTTTCTCTGCATTTAAACGTGCACACTATGTTGCATTAATCTGGACACAGATTGATACAAAACATTAATATTTTCAGATCAATAACTAATCAGCTGTGCACGTAAAACATGGATATGGGTGATTGGGATACCAACACCATTTTTTCATGTTGGTGCTTTTTTCTTGCATGTAAAAAAAGCTTGCTCTCAATACATGCCTAGTGTTATTTAGTCCCATATTGGAGAAGCACCATAAAGTGTATCTAAATATATACTTGGTGTGTTGTTGAGGTATGCACATGGGATGGTGATCCTAAGGAGGGAACCATGTGGGTGATTTTACTAGGAGGTAAGGGTAAGACTCATGGTAAAGCATAATGCTTTTTGCTCTTGGAATTAATTTTCATTGGAGGGGCTTAGCGACTCGGACTCGGACTCGGACTCATGAGGCGTTGTCACGACCCGTACCCTGGGTAGGGGCACGAGAAGTGGGTACGTCCAACCTACGTCGCAATGTCGGTGGTAAACGCTGTTCTAGGTCATGAACTACAACTCAATCACAAATCTAGAGGTAGAATATAGCACGATGAAATAGATAAGAAAAATCCCCAAAACTAAGGTACAAACATAAGAAGTACATGAAAACGAGAAAGATTTAATAACTGAAAATATATACAGGATATGTAAAACTGCAAGTACTAGTGATTTAGAGCATGAGCTGGTTATATAAACGGGTTAGGACAATGCAATGGTGACTCCATGATACGTGAGGGCATAATGGACATACACAATAGTTTATACAATGTTGCACAATGGGATTTGATTTCATAACCATTTCCTACTCACCCTCCCCAATCAATACACAAGGATCCAATCTAGTTACGTTATCTTATACAATAGTTTCTCCATAAAACTCATGTGATCATGAGAGTCCAAGATGCACAATGAGTATACATGAATAAGGGTGTACAATAAATACAATATATTCGTAAAACGCACATCACAATATGTATCTGCTGAACAAAATGGGGATTACATCACAATAGAAGATCCATATAGTACCAATCCGTGATAACAATCATGCCAGTATCAAGTAAAGTAATCTAGAGCAAGAATAAAAGTCATGACAAGTATGAAACGGTCAGAGAATGTACTCGCCTGATATCTGAATGTCTGAAGTAAAAATACTGTCTGAGATGAGATATCTGACTTCTATTTAGAGCAACAGAAGTCACAACATGTCCAGAATGATATAATAGAGAACATTACAATGTATTCTATATGACGTTAGGTCAATTTAGACTAAAGTCAACCCTTGGTCAACTATAGTCAACTACACTAGTCAAACTAGGTCAAGTCATAACCCAGCAAGTCATACTAAGCCTAACCAAGCCTAGGCTAGCAACCACACTCCAATACAAGGCCACACAAGTTATCAATATACAGATTTACATAACTATATGCATATATACTCAAGGTATATATAGCATACTGTTGGTGCTTTCTTTACATGGAGAGAGCTTGCTCTCAACATGCCTTGTAAAAGTTTAGTCCCACATCGGAAATGCACCATGAGTTATCTCAACATATATACTTGGTTGTGTTGTTGAGAGATGCACATGGGGTGGTGACCCTAAGGAAGAAACCATGTGGGTGATTTTACTAGGAGGTAAGAATAAGGCTCCAAGGATTAAGCATTAATGCTTTTGTCATTCTCTTGGATTAATTCCATTTGGAGCTAAGCCCCAAAGGGGCTTAGCGACTCGAACTCGGACTCGGGCTCATGGGCTCATGTGGCGTAATGTGGCATTTTGTTGGCGCACTTTGCACTTAGTCCATGTGGTCCATGTGGTCCATACGGCTCATGTGGTCCATGCGACCCATGCGGCTCATGCGGCTCATGCGGCCATGAGGCCATGCGACTCATGCGGCCAGGCTGTTGCTGCTGCTGCCGCATGGAGGGCTCGGCTGACTGTGCAGACTACAAGTCAGTTATGGAAAGACTGATTCAATGCGATTAATTCAGATCCACTTTTTGTGGAATTTGAATTAATTCCGTTGCTGTCTTTGTAGGATTTGAATTAATCTCGTTGCTGGGATTTGATTCAATCTTTCCATAGCTGAAGAGGCGGCTAGGGTTTCTACCCTCTCTCTATATATACTCTCTTCTGGCCTCCTTTGAGAAAAACAACGAATTTTATAAGTCAGAAAGAGAGAGAGAGAGAGGGAGCTGCTGCTGCCATTGCAAGTCCATCCGAGGAGTCAGAACAGAGGTGACTTCGAGCGTTCCACAAGTTCTTCAAACTTGCTGGTTCCTAGAAGCAATTCGCGTGGGGCGAATCTTGCTTTGAGCAACGGTGTTTTGACACCCTAACAACTTTTCTTTATCTCATCTTTCTCTAGATTTTGTAATTCGTTCTGTCCGAATTGTAATACGTTTGCAAGGAAGAACGAGAGATCTTCACTTCTCTATTTCCCTCATTCATATTATAATCTGGCTATTTGGTTTATTGTATCATCGTAGATCTCGATTGTATCAGTTTTTACATCTTTGATCAAGCCCCAGGACTAACAATCTTGAAGCAAGATCCTTGTAGATGGAAAACATTAATGCTTCGCTCGTCCAATCGGACTACTGCAAGTTGGAAAAGTTCGATGGAGAGCATTATCAAGTCTAGAAGAGAAAAGTTTATCTAACTCTTCAACTAAAAGATGTTGATCATATTTTATTGGAGGAAGAACCTTTTGTTCCAGACACTGGATCTACTGCCGCAATCAATGCGGCTACCAAACTCCAGGCCAAATGGAGAAGAAAAAATAGCATCTACAGGCTTCTCATCCTGAATGCTATGGAGGATTCCGTGGCAGAATCCTACTCGAAGAAGGAATTTGCCAGAGACATATGGAAGTATGTGGAAAATCTGTATGAAGAAGACAAGAACAAGAGCAAGATGTTTGTGGTTGAAAAATATCATAAATTGCTCTTTGAGGACGAAAAGTCCATGTTGCCACAGGTGAAGGAATTTCTGAAGCTACGTCAAAAACTGGAAGACGAAGAGATGCCCCTTCCTGACAAGTTTGTCGTTGGAGTGATCGTCTCAAAACTTTCTGCTAAATGGAGTACCTTATATGCAAGGATGCTCAGAAAGAAGCTAAACATTAGCTTGGGATATCTACTTCAAGAGATCCATGTTGAGGACGAGATGTGTTCCCAACGGAAGATAGACACTCTGTCCAAACAGTTGGCTAAGGCCAATCTAGTGCAGTCAAGAGATCCCAAGGGGAAGCAGGCGGCTTCTCATCACAAGAAGAAGGACTTCACCAATCTAAATGTGAAGGATCCTTCATTCAAACAACAGAAGTCCAAGTCCTACGTGACTTGTTTCAATTATGGCAAGAAAGGCCACTACAAGAGTGAATACAGATCTAAGCCCAAACAATCAGAGAAAGGTGAGCCTAATAAGGTTTTATTGGTTTCTAATATTGTTGCTATGATCGCACAGGTCACAACTGTTGGGGTTGACTCTGACTGGTGGATAGACACTGGTGTGACTTGCCATGTCTGTTCTGGCAAGAAATGATTCGTCACGTACTAGCCGATATCTGAGAAGGTTGTCATGGCGAACCAGGCCCAAGCTGAAATTCTAGGGATCGGGACCGTGGAAATGAAACTCACTTCTGGGAGCACTCTAACGCTTCAAGGTGTGAAGCATGTTCTGGTGATTGCTAAGAACCCGATCTCTGGGAGCCTGCTCTGCAACGCAGGCTTGAGGATGGACATCAATGCTGGTCAGATAGTGATGTCCAAGAAAGGAACATACTTCGGGAAGGCTTATTAAGCCGAAGGAATGTTTAAAATTCAACTTGTCAACCAGTTTAATGACATTAATGCAGTTGCATTTTCTGATTATTTTTTTGAGTTGTGGCATAATAGACTAGGACATGTTCATTGTAAAAGAATTAATAAAATGTCTAGTCTAGGACTTATCTCCAAATGTGGGGGTAAGGTGGAGAAGTGTGAAGTGTGTGCTCAGACGAAGATCACTAGGAAACCCTTTCATCGGGTCAATTGAAGCACAGATCTTCTGGAGTTGGTACACTCCAATATCTATGACTTCAAACATTTCTCCGTGAAGGCCGGGATGAAGTATTTCATAACCTTCATTGACGACTTCTCAAAATACGCGTTCGTATACTTGTTCAAGTCTAAAGACGAAGCCATTAAGAAGTTCAGAGAGTTCAGGGCCGAAGCTGAACGGCAGACTGGACAACAACTCAAGAGGTTGAGAAGTGATCGAGGTGAGGAGTACATGTCTCATGAATTCATATCGTTCTGTAAAGAACATAGAATCATATGCGAGACTACTGCTCCATATTCTCCTCAATCCAACGGAGTAGCAAAGTGGAAGAACCGAACATTAACAGAAATGATAAATTCTATGCTGCTTACTGCAGGTCTTCCAAAATTCTACTGGGGAGAAGCTGCATTAACGGCCACTTTCATTCTGAATAGAGTGCCATATGCAACTTCGGACGTAACTCCTCATGAACTCTGGTTCAAAGTCAGACCAAACTTGAATGTCATTCGAGTGTGGGGTGTATGGCGTATGTGAAGCTCCCAGATCTGAAGATTCAGAAGCTAGGGACAAGGACTACGAAGGCGATCTTCTTGGGATATACCGAGAAGAGAGATGCTCGGAGATTTCTTGATATTGAGTCAAATCATATCATCGAATCTCGCGATGCTGAATACTTTGAAGACAAATTTACAAAAGACAAAATCATTGTTCTTTCGGACATTCCGAAAAATAATGTAGGTGCAAATTAGACTGAAATCTCATATAGGCCAGTAGTCCAAGAAAAAGCTATTGCTGATGAAATAACTCGTGTACCAGAACTCGCAGAGCCGTCAACAAAGCGAGCGAGGAGACCTAA
Source organism: Iris pallida (assembly GCA_029216955.1). NCBI lineage: Eukaryota > Viridiplantae > Streptophyta > Magnoliopsida > Asparagales > Iridaceae > Iris > Iris pallida. Next base: position 22,256 of record JANAVB010009170.1, read on the forward strand.
AGACTTCGGAGATGACTTTGTCATATATCATGTAGAAGCAGATCCGCTTACCTATGATGAGGCGATGAAGACCAGAGATGCTATCTTCTGGAAGGAGGCAGTGAATGACGAGTTTGACTCTATCACCTCCAATAACACATGGATGTTGGTAGATCTACCTGAAGGAGAAAAGTCCATCGGATGTAAATGGATCTTCAAGAAGAAGATGAAACTATTGACAAGCTCAAGGCCAGGCTGGTAGCAAGGGATTTTCTCAGAAACAGGGGATAGACTACTTTGACACGTACGCTCCAGTAGCTCGGATGACCACCATCAGAATGTTAATCGCTCTTGTCACGAACCGCACCCAGTGTAAGCGCACGAGAAGTAACGAACGCCCAGCCTATGTCGCAGTGTCGGCGGTAGAACGCTGTCCTGAGTTACCATATCTAACACAATCTAAATGAACTATGAATAGAGAGTAAAATAATACGTTACTCAATCACAATACTAAGATGGAATAGAAGAAGAATCTCAAGAGAGTCACAATAAAAGTCTAGGTGTAAACCACCAGAATAATCTCAAGTACAACTCATAAAGTCTCAAACAGAAAATACAAATAAAGTACTAAGTCTCAGCTAGACTATGGGCAAGTCCTCAGCGACGGTGGGATCCTCCTGTGGGTCCACATCGCCAGTGTCATCTAAACCAATGCCATAATAAGTAGGACTGTACTCCTCATTATCACCTATAAAATTTTCAACATGCCCAGTCAGGACGGAACGAGCACATATCTCTCACAATAATTCATAACAGGAATGGACATATAAAGCAAGCTATAGAAGACTATATATGAATTGCTGTAAGAGAATCAACAAGAGAGAGAATATAAACTGAGATATAATATGATAAATAGAGAAATATAACCTTCTACGTGATTCAGAGCATGAATTGGTTATGTAAACATCTTGGGTTGCACATGGATACAGCTATGGAGTGCACATGGATACCTACTGGGGATAATGATCACATAACCAACTACGCTCACCCTACCCCAATCAATACACAAGGATCAATGCATGTTATGTTATTGCACATGGATAACAACTACTGTATACATGGAGCTCATATGGTCATGAGTGTACATGAATAACATATGAGTGCACATGGATAAATATGAATACATGGAGTACATGATGGCCATGATAAAGTACATGAACATGACATACTCGATGTATCCGAGAGGATAACATCGCATGAAAAGATCCAGAGGGTACTAATCCGTGTGAACATCATGTCAGCATCAAGTATACTAGTCTATAACAAGAGAACATATCCAAAGAAGTATGAAAGATCAGAGAATGTACTCGCCTGGCAATCCGAACTGCTGATGATGAAAAGTGACTGGACTGGAGTAATAAGATCCTATTTAAAACAATCACATGTCATAATACAGTCTAAAATATCATAAGAAAAGCCTTCAATGCAAATTCTACATGATTTGATTCAATCTAAGTCAAAGTCAACCTTGGGTCAACTTTGGTCAACCAAACTAGTCAACTAGGTCAAAGTTTGGTCAACTAGTCTACCAGTCAATTCTTAGGTCACTACCAATCCTAGAGTTGATTTTGGGTATGTGTTGGTGTTATCTTAGGTCCAAGAAGCCTAATCCTAACAACCAATGTAATTCAAGTACTACTACCCTAACTCATAGTAACCTATATCTAATATTTATACTTTAGACTAACCTCTACCAAAATCTCTAAGTTAGTGAATCTCTTAGGAAAATTCTAGTGTAGAAAATGGGGTAATCTCAATGCTAGGTCTTCACTACTCAACTCAAGGCATCCTCACACTGGACACATGCACATAGGCATGTCTACTGCTAATGCAGTTATCTATTCCCTAAATTTCATCACACAACAGCCCCCATATCAGTTCAACCCACCTTAAACAGTACATACATACATGTAAACCTTAAAAATCAGTTTCTATCCTAACTAAACTAAACTAACTATCAACTAACTGATCTAACTAACTAACTAAATAATCAACTAACTAGACTAACTCGACTGGCATTAAATAGAAATCAAATCCATCAATTTCAACCCACAATCTAATATCTGGTATTGAAATGATACTCTATATTGATATCTACCTGAAAACCTATGGCTACCCAAACTTGAACACAACCTACCTCATGATACAAACTAACTTGCATCTCATAGATAGGGTCATGTGAGGTTTGTAGGTTCTGATTTATATTCTAAACTGAACAACCATATCAACACCCAACTGAAACAGGAAACTGGTTTCTAAAACCTGATACACAACTCATATTTCTGTTATTGCAATGACACCCTATATCTAATACCAATCTCGACCACAGCCTACCCATTATGCAACTTAGCAAATACTCCTCTAGGTAGAATCACCTAGGACCATGAATGCTCTATTTTATACAAAGTTAACATCAAAGAAATATTGGGACAGAAAAATTACTGAACAGTAACAAAAGAAACTTAACAAGAAAAAGGAAACTGGATAATCCCGATACTCTATGAAAACCCAAATTCAATACAACCTTTCCCAAGATGCAAACTACTTGGTATTACATAGAGGGGTTTAAATAGGATTTGTAGGTTTGGTCTTATACTGAAATTAACATCGAAATCATATGGGAACAAGTTCAAATACTGAACAGAAAACTGGGATTTTTAAGAAAACCCGATACCAAAAACACAAACCTAAACATGACTAAAACACACTCAAAATCAACTAATAATCAAAGACAAAAGGTTGGTAATGATTCCTGCGTGTGTGTAGGTACTACCCAGGTCATGTTGTGTCCAGATAACAAGACATGACGTTTCCAAATAACAAAACCTAGACTGGTCGAACCCCAAAGACCCAAACACCGTGCACGCGTGTCACGCGACCTAGGGCTCGACACAGAACAAAATAGGACACATGGTCGCTCGTACACATAGCCCACCTATAGGGCTACACATCCACATGTCTGCACTGGACTCTCGACACGTGTCCGAGTCGCACGAAGTGCGTATCGGACGCCGCGTTCTCACGCGCGCGCAACAGGCCAAAATCGATGCCACATCGATTTCTCCTTCGATACTCCACGAAACCTCACCAAATTTTACGAGCACCCTGTCAGTCATGGACCCTAGCTATACACCAAATTTCTTGCATCGAATTGCCATGTCCATCGAGAACGGACACGGCAGCAGTAGGACACGTGCACGGTCCTCGTGTTGCACGTGCGTGTCCTATTTTGGACACGAAAACATGTCAATTCTATCAAGAAACTAGGGTTTGGGAATCCCTACATCTAGGGCTATCAATTCGTGAAATTAGATTGTAAAAATAATAGAATTGTAATCTAAGAGGAAATTCATCGAACACGTTTAAACCTAGTCCGATACGTGTCCGACACGTCTATCAAACGGACACAAAACTTAACCAAACTTTATGGGTGGGTCTAGGGTACCTAGATGCATGCTATTATGAAGAAAAATCAGAAGAAAGTATGGTGTTTAGGTGTTTACCTATTGCGAGTTGAAAAATCAAGAAACCGACTCCTCGATCGATGAGACGACCAGTTTCCACTGAGCAAACGCCTCCGACTCCTTGCTCCAGCAATTTCTCCTTCTTCCTACGATCACAATGCACTTCGTTTGAGGTGAAACGGAGGTCGGATGAGAAAGTTAGGGTTTTGGAGAGCTGGAAACTAGGGTTTTGTAAAGGGGGTGTCCATACTAATGCAATGCTTATATAGCAAAGGGGGTTTCCTATTTTGGCCGGCCATACAAGTCCTACTAGGGTTAGGGTTGGTTCCTGGCCCCCTCTACTCCATCTAAGTTGAGTTTAAGCCCATTTAACAAAAGGCTAAAAGGCCAATTAGTCAAATGGCCTTCTAGGTTGAACCAAAGCATAAAATAAATTCTAATTAGCTAGATGATCATCATAGGTCATGGTTAGTCTCTACTGTGGGTTTTCTAAAGTTAAACCAAAGGCTAAATCAATCACAAGTCAATAATATCTAGAAAATCACAAATGACTAAAATGGCTAAAATGACTAAAATACCCATATTTCAAAAGTGGGTGCTACAAGTCTACCCTCCTTAAAATAATTTCGTCCTCGAAATTAAGATGATCCTACTCTTTCTAGGTCAATCCCCAACAATCATGGTCTTAAGAAAACTTATCTAAATCATGTAGTTGAAAGAAGTCATACAGGGTTATGGCAGGCAATTAGTCTGGAGTCTCGTCTAGCTACTAAAGTTATACTAGATCAAAAGTAGTCATAAGGTATCAAGCATACAAACATTATGGTCGGGTACAGTAATCATCAAAATAGGATAAGGTATGGGTCAAGAACTCACCTCTACTAGGTCTGGTAGCTGGAACTTTCTCTCCTGGAGGTAGGCCTCGTCTAGGGGCAAGTGTAGTAGGACAGTCTCGTATCTTGTGTGCAGCTGACCCACAAAATAGGTGTAAAATCCCTAAATTTCTACTATTTTTTTTATTAAAAATATGTTACGGATTTAAATTTTTATCGTACGTCGCGTACTCGTATTTTACGTCGCGCACGAAATTAATTTTTTCTTGCTCGTCTAGTGCGAATATGGACGAACGTACATATTTTTGAAAAACATTATTTTTATTATTCTTAATGTAGATACAAATTACTCTAGCTAATATTTTCAAGTTTATGACTTGTATGAAAAGCCTTTCATTTATATAATAGATAAACTTTTTATGGTAAATTGGAAAAGTATACCTAAGTAAATAGTAATTGTACAAACATATATATTCGTAATTATTTATTTATTTATTGTAAATAATGTAATTTTCGAAATTAATATTTTAGGTATTTTTGGAAAACATATTTTGAATTTATTGTGGAGATTCAAATCATGATTTGAACTTATAGATTATTTAAAAAGTTAATATTTGAAATTGGTTTAGTCCATTGATTTTAAACCAAGATATTTAATTTGATTTAAATTGGAAAATTTAATTGAAATTTAATTTGATTTAATTCGATTTAATTAGATTTGATTTTGATTTGGATTGGGATTGATTGCTTTGAATTAAATTGGGAATATCTATTTTGGGTTTTAAACAAATCCTAACCTTTATCTATTTGGGAATTCCCACATCCTATAAATATAGGCAGGTACTCCTCCAACTTTTTTTTTATCTTCCACAAATTCCACAAACCAAATTCCATAGCCAAGTGCCTCGTGTCCGTGTCCATGCCCAGATTCTTATTCCATTATCTATAAATACATTAAATCTCCCGTGTCGACAACCCCGACACTATATATAAATTCCTAAACCCTACTCCGCCTTGTCCGCTGCCTTGCCGTACCTGTCTCATGTCACATCAGCCCACACCTACGACCTCCACCACCCGGACCACGGCCACCCGCTGCCACGGCAACACCACCGCCTTATAACCATCATCCCCCACGACCACCACTGTATACACCACCCCTAAAACCAGCGGAACACCCCGGTCAGCCTACAACCGTCACCAAGCCCGACCAAACACAGCCACACCACCGGCCAGTACTATCCCGACCAGACCGACCGCCCTCATCCCTCATCACCACCACCAGCATCGTCACCCCCCGAAACCGCGACCGGCCGCCCCATCTCCGGCCGGCGCCACCAACAATGCCACGCCCATCCGAAAAGAAAGGAAACAGGAAATTTAAAACCCTGACCCTAACCTGACCGGCGCCGACGAGCCGCCCACGCCATCCGTCGTGAGCCAAACCCTCACCGTCGTCCCCGCCTGGCCGCCGCCGGAGCGGTGAGCCCGACCAACCTCTTCCCTCTGCCACGGCCGCCTGGCCGCAGCGCCGCCATCCGCCGGATCTCCAGACTCCCGTGACCCCAGACTCCGCCGCTCGTCCCCTCTTCCACCACCGGATCCGTCCGCTCCTCCTCCTTCATCTGTCCGAGCCCGGCACAACCGCCGCCGCTCCGCACAGCCGCCTCCATCAGCCCCCGAAACCCCCTTCTTCCCACTCTCCTCCGCAAACCCTCGACCACCGCGTAGAAGCCCCGGCGCCGCACCTTCCGACGAGCCCCACGCCTCCGTCCTTCCCCGACTCGATCCCGCTGGATCTGAGCCCTCTCTCCCTCTGTGAACCTCCGCCGTCCCGCTCGAACGGCCCAGTGCCACCGCTCCTCTTCCCCGTTCACGCAGCGCCGCGTCCCCAAACCCTCCGCCGGCGCCGCGTCCCCCGCGAGCTCCGCCGACCTAGGTTTAGCGTCTCCCTGCGAGCTCCGCCTCCCCTCTGCCACACGACCACCGTTCTCCGCCGTCCCCTCTCCGCCTCTCCAGTCGACGCCGCCCGAGCTCATCTCCGCCTCCTTCTCCGATCCCCCTTCGCCCATTCTCTCTCCCTCAGTCACTCTCTGTCCTTCTCTCTCTCTAACCTCTGTTACATTTTTTTTTGTTTTTTTACAGAAGTGGGTCGCTGAGTTCTCCGAGGAGAACTAATACAGCGTTTTCTTTTATTTTATTTTTATAATATTATTATTACTATTATTTCGATTCTTATTATCATTATTATTATTGTTATTATTGTTATAATTATAGGGTTACTGTATAATTATTATTATTATTAATCATATTATTATTATTGTTATTATCACTAATAAGATTTCATTGTTATCATTATTATTATTGTTATTATTATTATTAGCAGTATTGTCATTTCAATTATTATTATTATTATTATTTTGATTTGATTGGTTTGCTATTATTCTTAGTTGTTTTTGTTTTGTTGGTGTTGTTTTGTGGATCAGTTTCATATCTTGATTTTTCTATGAGTATTATTATTATCATAAATTGTATATATTATTAAGATTATTAATATTCTTACTATTGGTTATTATTACTATTTTGATTTTTGTATTATTGTAAACATCATATTTAATATTTTATTATTATTATTATCATTGCTATTATTATTATCCTTAGATGTGGAATGATGATTTAGTGGTATTTTGGTGAGAGCAACACTACAGTTGTTGTACACTACTACTACTATTATTATTATTATTAGTATTTAGTATTTATTATTATTATCACTGGTTTTACTGATATAATATCGTATTTATTATTAATTTATATATTAAAATTTTATTATTGTATTTTTATGGTATTCTAAAATTTTTGATTTAAAAATATTATAATAGTATTTCTATTTATTTTTCAAATATAGTTTTGAGTTAAAGAAAAATATTTTTACAAGATTAGGATTTTTGGTCTAAAAGAATTTTACTCATCTAAAAATATTTTAGTTTCTAATATTAAAAATAATTCCTAAAAGTTATATATATTTTATTTTTCTTCGATCGTCTTTCTATCAGTAATTAGCCCATTTATTCCTATTCCCTTCCAATTCCGGACTACCTTATGTCCACCCTAACCAATTTGACCGTCCCGAACCCATTGGAACTGTCCGTGCCACCATCCGAGGTCACCATATATAGTTGTTGCACCAAAGTTGCAGATCGTGCCACCTTGAGCATCGCAGCACACCGGACGCAATATCAGGCAAGACACCTTGCCATTAGCTGTTTAATTATTTTTAGCTCATATTTCATGCATGTCTATTATTTTCTTTATAAACTGTGATACATGGCATAACTGTTCTTTTATATTCCTGCTATGTATTATTTTTCTTACAAATTAAACCTAGATTTAAGGGACCACCTTGTGTGTCACATTCATTGGCCTTGACACGTTGTAAACACGAAGTTGTGTGTCGCATGTAGAACACGAAAGTGCATGATTGGCTGGCCACCAGTACGTACAAGCCGTGCGATAGGAATAACCGCTAATAGAGGTTGCATGATAGTTTGACTTAGCGGTTATAGAGGTTACTGTTGTGGATACAACATGGTAGGCATTGGGTGGGAAGAACATCTCCTTAATGTATGGGTCATTTATACACTGCCCTGATTGCCGGTTATCTCCAATGGGAGGTACGGTCCTGCTAGCCGGTTATCTCCAGTGGGAGGTACGGTCCTGATTGCCGGTTATCTCCAGTGGGAGGTACGGTCCTGATTCCTGATTCCTGACTGACCCGGCCCATGCGTCAAAGGTTGTTCTTTATTGTATATTCACTATAGTACGGTTAGGTACCCTATTGTATGAGTCATGGCATGGAAAGATACGTCGCCGTGAATTAGTTTACCATCTCCTGTCCTTGTTTGGTTGGGGGGATGGTACGCTCATTCAGTAGGTGCGTATTGGACCGTGTTATAAATTCGATTGACTTATATTATTGAGCGATATTTATTCAGTTTATATGGCATGCTATTATGTGTCTTGTTACGTCCCTCTGAGGACCTGGTTGTCTTGCCAGGTGTGTGCTATTGTCATTCGCAGGTGCTTTCGCTCTAGCTGTGTTCGTTGCCATTTCTCGAGGATGATTGCATTTGGATTGTCTTCGCTCTGCTCGTCAAAATCATTTATTCTATCATGTACCTTTCCTTATTTTGTTGGTAGTGGATTTGTCTCCGCCCAACATATTGTATCAAGATAAATTTATTCTCATTATATGATCTTTTATTCATTTATTCTGTGTGGATGAGATTAGTTGTGGTTTTACGGTATTTTACAGCTTATGTATTTATACGAGACTTCCATATATTGGAGTATACTTCGTATGAATACAGCTGGCATGTCTACGTTCCTAGTCCTACGTATTTTGGGACTGGGTCGTTACATATTTTTGTGGTGGCCCATGCAGGTCGAGTTTGTCACTTCGGTTACGTAATTGTACCGATGTGAGCCTGCGAATAGGTTTAGAAGTCTAGGATCTCATCCACATACTTGACATCTTTTCTTGATTTATCTGCCGTTTGACTCATCAATTGCATCTTGCTTGCTTCCTTCCATCCATATTCCTATCTTCCCTTCGTGCTTGCTAGAGATTGGCCCTACTAGTTAGTTGTCCCAAGACACCATTAGTGTAATTTTTTTTTAAGTTGGGTAGAATACCTTATGAACTAGCAACCCCTTTGATCTAGTGACCTATACTAGCAAGCTTATTAGATCCTAGAATCTAGAGGACCTAACCCGCTTAGCCAACCAAAGACTTGGCCAAGAAAACTATAGGACGACTGTATAAAGACCAACATAAGATATGACTTAGAATCATTCTGCTTCTTTCAATCTTAAACTCTCGTGCCTACCACTTTGACTAATGTTGCAACTATAATCTAGTTTTGCAAACTCATCCATTTATCGAGTTTGTTCATGACTTATGCTATTGAGCTGTAGCTCACTAACGTATTGTCTAATCAGAATCGGTGCATGATGGTCTGATCAACCGAGTGCATTTTGGTTCGCTTTTGTCTATTACTCTACGCGGATGGGAACATAATTAAACTTGGCCCTTACAACTCCATCTACGACTGCCTTGACGATTCTTTTGAAATTGTTCGGTCGCCTTTGAAGCACGTATTCGTATTCGATATCATCGTCTTTGAACTCTATATTGCTTTCGCCTTCACCTATTTTAGGAGGACGAAGGTGTTATACTAGAACTTACTCTAGCCTTCCTATCGACTATGACCGTTCTAACTCGATATTGCTATAACTTCATCCTAAACTCCTCGTCCTTCATCTCGACCCTATCAAGACCCTCTAATCGCTTAATTAAAGCGAATCTATCATGACCCTCATTCATCACCCGTGACCATACCGTATTATTTTTTTTCTATGATCTAGATCGCAATTTCTTGTGGCATGATTTTTGTTATTGATTGTCTTCATCAATACCCTCTTGCACCTTCTCACCCCCCTACTAATTCTTAATTTCGAGGACGAAATTTCTTTTAAGTTTGGTAGGATGTAAAACCCCTAAATTTCTACTATTTTTTTATTAAAAATATGTTACGGATTTAAATTTTTATCGTACGTCGCGTACTCGTATTTTACGTCGCGCACGAAATTAATTTTTTCTTGCTCGTCTAGTGCGAATATGGATGAACGTACATATTTTTGAAAAAAATTATTTTTATTATTCTTAATGTAGATAAAAATTACTCTAGCTAATATTTTCAAGTTTATGACTTGTATGAAAAGCCTTTCATTTATATAATAGATAAACTTTTTATGGTAAATTGGAAAAGTATACCTAAGTAAATAGTAATTGTACAAACATATATGTTCGTAATTATTTATTTATTTATTGTAAATAATGTAATTTTCGAAATTAATATTTTAGGTATTTTTGGAAAACATATTTTGAATTTATTGTGGAGATTCAAATCATGATTTGAACCTATAGATTATTTAAAAAGTTAATATTTGAAATTGGTTTAGTCCATTGATTTTAAACCAAGATATTTAATTTGATTTAAATTGGAAAATTTAATTGAAATTTAATTTGATTTAATTTGATTTAATTAGATTTGATTTTGGATTTGGATTGGGATTGATTGCTTTGAATTAAATTGGGAATATCTATTTTGGGTTTTAAACAAATCCTAACCTTTATCTATTTGGGAATTCCTACATCCTATAAATATAGGCAGGTACTCCTCCAACTTTTTTTTTATCTTCCACAAATTCCACAAACCAAATTCCATAGCCAAGTGCCTCGTGTCCGTGTCCATGCCCAGATTCTTATTCCATTATCTACAAATACATTCAATCTTCCGTGTCGACAACCCCGACACTATATATAAATTTCTAAACCCTACCCCGCCTTGTCCGCTGCCTTGCCGTACCCGTCTCATGTCACATCAGCCCACACCTACGACCTCCACCACCCGGACCACGGCCACCCGCTGCCACGGCAACACCACCGCCTTATAACCATCATCCCCTACGACCACCACTGTATACACCACCCCTAAAACCAGCGGAACACCCCGGTCAACCTACAACCGTCACCAAGCCCGACCAAACACAGCCACACCACCGGCCAGTACTATCCCGACCAGACCGACCGCCCTCATCCCTCATCACCACCACCAGCATCGTCACCCCCCGAAACCGCGACCGGCCGCCCCATCTCCGGCCGGCGCCACCAACAATGCCACGCCCATCCGAAAAGAAAGGAAACAGGAAATTTAAAACCCTGACCCTAACCTGACCGGCGCCGACGAGCCGCCCACGCCATCCGCCGTGAGCCAAACCCTCACCGTCGTCCCCGCCTGGCCGCCGCCGGAGCGGTGAGCCCGACCAACCTCTTCCCTCTGCCACGGCCGCCTGGCCGCAGCGCCGCCATCCGCCGGATCTCCAGACTCCCGTGACCCCAGACTCCGTCGCTCGTCCCCTCTTCCACCACCGAATCCGTCCGCTCCTCCTCCTTCATCTGTCCGAGCCCGGCACAACCGCCGCCGCTCCGCACAGCCGCCTCCGTCAGCCCCCGAAACCCCCTTCTTCCCACTCTCCTCCGCAAACCCTCGACCACCGCGTAGAAGCCCCGGCGCCGCCCCTTCCGACGAGCCCCACGCCTCCGTCCTTCCCCGACTCGATCCCGCTGGATCTGAGCCCTCTCTCCCTCTGTGAACCTCCGCCGTCCCGCTCGAACGGCCCAGCGCCACCGCTCCTCTTCCCCGTTCACGCAGCGCCGCGTCCCCAAACCCTCCGCCGGCGCCGCGTCCCCCGCGAGCTCCGCCGACCTAGGTTTAACGTCTCCCTGCGAGCTCCGCCTCCCCTCTGCCACACGACTACCGTTCTCCGCCGTCCCCTTTCCGCCTCTCCAGTCGACGCCGCCCGAGCTCATCTCCGCCTCCTTCTCCGATCCCCCTTCGCCCATTCTCTCTCCCTCAGTCACTCTCTGTCCTTCTCTCTCTCTAACCTCTGTTACCTTTTTTTTTGTTTTTTTTACAGAAGTGGGTCGCTGAGTTCTCCGAGGAGAACTAATACAGCGTTTTCTTTTATTTTATTTTTATAATATTATTATTACTATTATTTCGATTCTTATTATCATTATTATTATTGTTATTATTGTTATAATTATAGGGTTACTGTATAATTATTATTATTATTAATCATATTATTATTATTGTTATTATCACTAATAAGATTTCATTGTTATCATTATTATTATTGTTATTATTATTATTAGCAGTATTGTCATTTCAATTATTATTATTATTATTATTTTGATTTGATTGGTTTGCTATTATTCTTAGTTGTTTTTGTTTTGTTGGTGTTGTTTTGTGGATCAGTTTCATATCTTGATTTTTCTATGAGTATTATTATTATCATAAATTGTATATATTATTAAGATTATTAATATTCTTACTATTGGTTATTATTACTATTTTGATTTTTGTATTATTGTAAATATCATATTTAATATTTTATTATTATTATTATCATTGCTATTATTATTATCCTTAGATGTGGAATGATGATTTAGTGGTATTTTGGTGAGAGCAACACTACAGTTGTTGTACACTACTACTACTATTATTATTATTATTAGTATTTAGTATTTATTATTATTATCACTGGTTTTACTGATATAATATTGTATTTATTATTAATTTATATATTAAAATTTTATTATTGTATTTTTATGGTATTCTAAAATTTTTGATTTAAAAATATTATAATAGTATTTCTATTTATTTTTCAAATATAGTTTTGAGTTAAAGAAAAATATTTTTACAAGATTAGGATTTTTGGTCTAAAAGAATTTTACTCATCTAAAAATATTTTAGTTTCTAATATTAAAAACAATTCCTAAAAGTTATATATATTTTATTTTTCTTCGATCGTCTTTCTATCAGTAATTAGCCCATTTATTCCTATTCCCTTCCAATTCCGGACTACCTTATGTCCACCCTAACCAATTTGACCGTCCCGAACCCATTGGAACTGTCCGTGCCACCATCCGAGGTCACCATATATAGTTGTTGCACCAAAGTTGCAGATCGTGCCACCTTGAGCATCGTAGCACACCGGACGCAATATCAGGCAAGACACCTTGCCATTAGCTGTTTAATTATTTTTAGCTCATATTTCATGCATGTCTATTATATTCTTTATAAACTGTGATACATGGCATAACTGTTCTTTTATATTCCTGCTATGTATTATTTTTCTTACAAATTAAACCTAGATTTAAGGGACCACCTTGTGTGTCGCATTCATTGGCCTTGACACGTTGTAAACACGAAGTTGTGTGTCGCATGTAGAACACAGAAGTGCGTGATTGGCTGGCCACCAGTACGTACAAGCCGTGCGATAGGAATAACCGCTAATAGAGGTTGCATGATAGTTTGACTTAGCGGTTATAGAGGTTACTGTTGTGGATACAACATGGTAGGCATTGGGTGGGAAGAACATCTCCTTAATGTATTGTCACGCCCCGATTCCGTCGAATCGATAGTCGTCCCCCGGGCGTGATGCCGTGCGAACCTAATTTGCGATCGCACAATGCCAAGTCATAAGGTAATCCGAGACACGAGATCTAAGAGAGTACGCAGACAAATTGATACACATAATAAGTAAAGGAAACTTGAACTTTATTGATAATGAACATCTTTTTACAGACTCCGACACAAGACTCATTGCCGCGCGGGCTACAACATGACTCGATTACAAAAGAGTGCCGATGAGATAGCCGTTCCATACATTGCACACATCCCTCAATATACACAAGTACTCCATTGACCTGGATGGGAGGGACGCTGAGTCATTTTCCTTGGACTGTCGAGAGCCTTCAAAATGTGGAGTCGCTGAGAGATAGTCTTTGACGCACGGCCGAAGCTTCAAAAGTCACGAACGTCGCCTTGCTAGTTGGCACGTCCTTTCTGGTTCGCGGGACCTGCAAAGAGCGAGGATCAGCACGAAACACATGTACTGGCGAATGGCTAATTAAATCCAAGCTCTGCATTTGATTCAAGAAGTTTCATAACATGTTTGCTAGCTATTTCAATGATCTTTCTAACCATCCTGTATGATTTGCATGTTAACATGTTTTGAGGCAAGCGACTATCATGTTCATCCCGTGTCCCGTGCACCTGTTAAGTAGTGATAGGGGTTTAAAGGCCACTGGCAATGTCAAGCCATCGCGGACTATAGCATTCGGTTAGACGACGCCCCTTTCGCGTCGGGTAGCGAGCCCTGTGCGAAAGTGCCCGCATAACTCGTGCCGATGAAGGGTTGGCGCTGCTACACTCGTTCCTCCCGGGCCGAACCGGTCCCTTGGCCGAGGCAACCGTTCGAGGAACTTCACCTTGTCGACAAGTTGTCCAATGACCGCTTTCTTTGGAACTTAGTTGATTTACTCATTTTTTTTCCGTATCGTTGCGATAAGCGTTAATAGATTCATTCGTTGGATTGGCATAGACCAAGTGTAATTGCATAGGGAAGCACGTTTTTCATTTCCAAAACCGACAGTTCGATAACAAGTGTTTCGTGAAGTATCGTGCCACGATTTCACTGATTCTATACTATTATGACAAGCATTTATTTTACTTCACATGTTGAGTTTTTTGAAGTAGAGGGACGGGACGAAGGAGGTCAGCCACTCGCCTTAGCTTGCTTCAAGCGAGCGACCGGTTGGCTGCGCTGTCGTCGCCTACGCGATCACCTGCAATCGCATAAGCAACTGATTAGAACACTGTGTATTTCAAAGAATTTCGATATGAATGCGAGCTCGAAAACGCGTCACGAAAACCCATCGAAAGCATTCACAAAAACGAAAGCCAAAGCCAATTCAAGTGCGGCATGAAAACCAGAGCAACGGGAGGTCTCTCCCGACTCAGCCGCAGAGCCAATCCTCGAGGCGCAACCCGCTGAATATGGGACTTGGTTCCGAAGAAGCCATTCCATAACGTGGAATGGATCTTAATTCAACCGTTCCCGTTCGATCGACTCGGCCGATTCCGACCTATCGGTCCCGACCAAATCGATAGCGACAGTGTTCCTTTCTCGCGCACCCCGTGGACGGAGACGGGGCACGATGTAGGGACGGGGCACTACACCATAACCAACTAATAAAAAGTTTCGTCCTCGAAACTTAAATATGAAACCTACCTCTACGAGAACAATGAAGGGAATTTATCCTTCATCTCCGATTCAAGCTCCCACGTCGACTCTTCGATCGAGTGGTTCTTCCAGAGGACGCGGACAAGAGGGATCGCTCGATTGCGCAGCAGCTTATCCTTGCGTTCTATGATTCGAACTGGTTCTTCAACGTAGGATAAGTCAGACTTTAGCTCCAGCTGGCCAAAATCTACCACGTGGCTCGGGTCGTGCACGTACTTCCGCAATTGAGAGACATGGAAGACATTGTGAACACCTTCAAGCGCCGGTGGTAGGGCAATTTTATAGGCCACTGGCGCGACCCGTTCAAGTATTTCGAACGGCCCAACGAATCTCGGACTCAGCTTTCCTTTCGCGCCGAACCGACTAACTCCCCGCATTGGCGACACCTTGAGGAATATGTGATCGCCTACTTGAAACTCGAGTGGTCGACGATGAATGTCCGCGTAGCTTTTCTGGCGACTCTGTGCGGTCTTTAATCTTTCCCGAATGAGCTTGACCTTTTCCACAGTCTGTTCTACCAGCTCCGGGCCGAGTATCTGCCGTTCCCCGACTTCATCCCAGCAAATAGGAGATCTGCACTTCCGGCCGTACAAGGCTTCATACGGCGCCATTTGGATGCTGGATTGGTAGCTATTGTTGTATGCAAATTCCGCCAGCGGTAGGTGGACGTCCCAGCTTGATTTGAAGTCGATAGCGCAGAGCCGTAGCATGTCTTCAAGAATCTGGTTGACGCGCTCCGTTTGGCCGTCGGTCTGAGGATGGTAAGCTGAGCTGAACTGCAACTTGGTTCCCAGCGCCGACTGAAGGCTACTCCAGAATCGCGACATGAACCGTGAATCCCGATCAGAGACGATGGATACTGGAACTCCGTGCAGCCGTACTATCTCGTCAAGATAAATCTGCGCCAGGCGATCAACGCTCTAAGTAACTTTGATGGCGATAAAGTGCGCTGACTTGGTTAATCGATCGACGATGACCCAGATGGCGTCGTTCCCCCGTGGTGTCTTCGGCAGGCCAACAATAAAATCCATAGTGACATGATTCCATTTCCACTCGGGAATAGCGAGGTTCTGCATCTCCCCGCCCGGTCGCTGATGCTCAGCTTTCACCTGCTGACAGGCTATGCATTGCGACACGAAGAGCGCCACATCTCTCTTCATCCCGTGCCACCAAAAGGTCGTGCGGAGGTCCTTATACATTTTGGTACTGCCTGGATGCAAAGTGTATTTCGCATAGTGCGCCTCCGCCAGGATCTCCTTTCTAAGTTCTGAATCGTCCGGAACGCATAGCCTACCCTTCAATCGAAGCACGCCGGTTTCGTCTTCCGCAAAGTCGGTCGTCCTGCCTGTCGAAATTAGCTCTCGCACTTTCTTCAGGTACGAATCATCCGTCTGAGCGGTCTTGATCTTATTCAGCAAGCTCGGCTCCAACTGTAACTTTGCCAACTGCACGTTCCGGAATCTGACTCGGAGCTCGATGCCCATCTCTTCAAGGTCGCGTAGCAGTCGAGGGTCGATGGATAACGAGGCAAGGTACTTCCGACTCAAAGCGTCCGCCACAACATTTCCCTTTCCCGGCGTGTAGTCGATAGTCAAGTCGTAATCCTTGATTAGTTCCAGCCAACGCCTTTGCCGCAAGTTCAGCTCCTTCTGCGTGAATAGATACTTGAGGCTCTTGTGATCGGTATAGATCGTGCACGCCACACCATAGAGATAGTGGCGCCACAATTTCAACGCAAACACAATCGCCGCTAACTCCAGGTCGTGCGTGGGATAATTTTTCTCGTGCGGCTTTAGCTGTCGGGACGCAAAAGATATCACCTTGTTCCGCTGCATCAGCACGCACCCCAAGCCCTGACCGGACGCGTCGCTAAATATCTGGAAACCCTCAGTCCCTTCTGGAAGTGCGAGTATCGGGGCCGAGACGAGCCTCTGCTTCATCTCTTGGAACGCAGCTTCACAGTCGTCTGACCAGTCAAAGGCGACTTCTTTCTGGGTGAGGCGAGTCAGAGGCGATGCGATCTTCGCGAAGTCTTTCACGAAGCGTCGGTAGTATCCAGCTAGGCCAAGGAAACTTCGAATCTCGCCGACGGACGCTGGCCGCTTCCAATCGACAACGGCTTCAACTTTCTTTGGGTCGACCGCAATGCCTTCAGCAGAAATGATGTGTCCGAGGAATGCGACGCTGCTAAGCCAGAATTCACATTTGCTTCGCTTCGCGTATAGTTGATTTTCTCGAAGGGTCTGAAGCACGGTCCGCAGATGCTTAGTATGCTGCTGCTTATTCTTCGAGTAGACGAGTATATCGTCGATAAAGACCACTACGAACTTGTCGAGGAAGGGTCGGAACACCCGATTCATTAAATCCATGAAGGCAGCAGGGGCGTTCGTTAGGCCGAACGGCATTACCAGGAACTCGTAATGGCCGTAGTGCGGAAGGCAGACTTCGGCACATCGTCCGGCTTGATCTTGAGTTGATGATAACCCGAACGCAGATCAATTTTAGAGAACACCGTGGCTCCTTGGAGCTGATCGAACAGATCATCTATGCGGGGCAGGGGATACTTGTTCCGGACGGTGGCTTTATTCAGCTCGCGGTAGTCGATACAAAGACGCATAGAGCCGTCCTTCTTCTTGACAAATAGTACGGGCGCTCCCCACGGCGAGACGCTGGGTCGGATGAATCCCTTGTCGAGCAATTCCTGTAACTGCACCTTGAGTTCTTTAAGCTCTGCAGGGGCCATTCTGTACGGGGTCTTCGAGATCGGTCGAGTGTCGGGGAAGGTATCGATAGTGAACTCAATCTCTCGATCGGGCGGCATGCCGGGCAACTCGTCCGGGAACACATCGGGGAATTCTGCCACAACGTCGGTCTGACCCGCATTTGCACCATCCAGTCGCGTGTCTCGAACAGAAGCTAAATAGCCTTCGCACCCGGAATACAGCATCCGTCGAGCAGATATTGCAGAGATCACCATGCAGGTCGGCGACGCCTCACCACACGAGTAGCAAAATTCGGGCACTCCCGGTATGCGGAATGTGACCTTCTTCTCAGCGTAGTCTATGGTTGCGTTGCACGGACCGAGCCAATCCATCCCCAGAATGATATCGTAGTCCTTAATATTTAGAACTATCGCATCGAGACTGACCTTTTGACCACCTATACAGATGATTCCGTCTCCACAGACTAAACTCGCAGCTAGTGGCATGCCCGACGGGATGTTAACAGTGAGCTCGAGACCGAGCGGTGTCAGGGGAAAATTGTGCTCGGCGGCAAAGTCCGCCGATATGAAACTATGCGTGGCACCTGAATCAAACAATACACGAGCAGGTTTATTATTGAATTGCAGTATACCTGTCACGACTGTGTCAGATGCGTAGACTTCGTCTCGGGTCATGGCGTAGATACGGCCCTGAGCATTAGGGCGACGGTCTTGGCCATTCTGTTGTGTGGTCGGTGGAACCCGAGGTGCTTGGCCTCGGTTTTGTTGATGTTGGGGCGGGCGTTGGGTCGACGCAGCTTCCGGACAGTCCCTTACGAGATGATCTCTTTTGCCGCATGCGAAACAGACTCTGTTCTTAAGTCGGCAGTCGGTGTCCAGGTGCCCATCCTTGTGGCAGAAATTGCAGACCATCCGTTCCTTCGTCTGGTTGCCGCGATGTTGACGCTTATGTGCGTTGTTGCCTCCCGCATAACTATGGCATTTGTTATTAGAGTTAACAGCGCCGGGTAGTAGTAGGAGGATACTCGGACTCCAGACGGATGGCGTGGTTGAGTGCCTCGCCCACAGTTTTGTATTCCGGTACCGAGACATGTGCACGGATAGTGGAACGCAGGCCCACTACGAATCGCTTTGCTCGGCTTGCAGTAGTAGGTAGATAGTCACCAGCGAACTTGGCCAGTTTGTTGAATTTGGCCGCATATTATCGTACAGTCATATTCCCTTGCGTCAGCTGCATGAACTCGTTCTCCTTTTCCTGTCGCACGGCTGCAGAAAGATATTCGTTCTCGAACGCATTTCTAAATGTCGCCCATGAGATCGCCGCTGTCTCGTCTTCACGTCGAATAGCCCGCTTCTGTACAGCCCACCAATCGTGCGTGTTCATTCGAAGTAATAGTTGAGCACACGCGACTTTCTTCGGGTCCTCGACATCCAGAAGCTCGAACTTGTCTTCCAGCTCCTCCAACCAGTCGATCGCCACCGCGGGATCTTCTGTGCCGTTGAAGGAAGTGCGGCAGCTTTTAGTGAACTTTGACACGTCGAAGTTGGAACTTCTTGGTGCTGCAGGTGAGAGCACGGGCGCCTCTGGTTCGGCTTCGTTGGATCGAACCGCTGGCTGGGTCACGACAGGTGTCATCGTTGAGTTGTTGTTGCCGACGACCGACTGTACGATCTGTTGGAGGGTATTCAGCTGCTGCTGCTGCAGCTTGAATTGAGCCTCGAACCGACTCTCAAATTGAGCCTGACGAGCCTCCGCTTGCTGACGATGGAGCTCGTTTTGACGTTGCTGCATTTCAAGCATTTGCAGCATACGTTGCATCGGGTCGCCGGAAGATTCGGCTACAGTAGGCGTCATTCCCGTTGGGTTAACGGAATGCTCGGGCCTAGAAGCACTCGAGCCGCTCGAAGCGCTCGTCTCGTCTTCCGCCTGAGCTCCCATAACTGCAGGGAAAAAGGAAGGCAACTCTCGTTAGTTTCAGAAAATATCCTGGGTTCAGCGTATGGAACAACTCTTCTCATCGACACGAGGTCAACGGTCGGAGACTAGAATTCGACACGAGAGGCCAAGGACGTAAAGCCGTGCTCTGATACCATTATGTCACGCCCCGATTCCGTCGAATCGATAGTCGTCCCCCGGGCGTGATGCCGTGCGAACCTAATTTGCGATCGCACAAGGCCAAGTCATAAGGTAATCCGAGACACGAGATCTAAGAGAGTACGCAGACAAATTGATACACATAATAAGTAAAGGAAACTTGAACTTTATTGATAATGAACATCTTTTTACAGACTCCGACACAAGACTCATTGCCGCGCGGGCTACAACATGACTCGATTACAAAAGAGTGCCGATGAGATAGCCGTTCCATATATTGCACACATCCCTCAATATACACAAGTACTCCATTGACCTGGATGGGAGGGACGCTGAGTCATTTTCCTTGGACTGTCGAGAGCCTTCAAAATGTGGAGTCGCTGAGAGATAGTCTTCGACGCACGGCCGAAGCTTCAAAAGTCACGAACGTCGCCATGCTAGTTGGCACGTCCTTCCTGGTTCGCGGGACCTGCAAAGAGCGAGGATCAGCACGAAACACATGTACTGGCGAATGGCTAATTAAATCCAAGCTCTGCATTTGATTCAAGAAGTTTCATAACATGTTTGCTAGCTATTTCAATGATCTTTCTAACCATCCTGTATGATTTGCATGTTAACATGTTTTGAGGCAAGCGACTATCATGTTCATCCCGTGTCCCGTGCACCTGTTAAGTAGTGATAGGGGTTTAAAGGCCACTGGCAATGTCAAGCCATCGCGGACTATAGCATTCGGATAGACGACGCCCCTTTCGCGTCGGGTAGCGAGCCCTGTGCGAAAGTGCCCGCATAACTCGCGCCGATGAAGGGTTGGCGCTGCTACACTCGTTCCTCCCGGGCCGAACCGGTCCCTTGGCCGAGGCAACTGTTCGAGGAACTTCACCTTGTCGACAAGTTGTCCAATGACCGCTTTCTTTGGAACTTAGTTGATTTACTCATTTTTTTTCGTATCGTTGCGATAAGCGTTAATAGATTCATTCGTTGGATTGGCATAGACCAAGTGTAATTGCATAGGGAAGCACGTTTTTCATTTCCAAAACCGACAGTTCGATAACAAGTGTTTCGTGAAGTATCGTGCCACGATTTCACTGATTCTATACTATTATGACAAGCATTTATTTTACTTCACATGTTGAGTTTTTTGAAGTAGAGGGACGGGACGAAGGAGGTCAGCCACTCGCCTTAGCTTGCTTCAAGCGAGCGACCGGTTGGCTGCGCTGTCGTCGCCTACGCGATCACCTGCAATCGCATAACCAACTGATTAGAACACTGTGTATTTCAAAGAATTTTGATATGAATGCGAGCTCGAAAACGCGTCACGAAAACCCATCGAAAGCATTCACAAAAACGAAAGCCAAAGCCAATTCAAGTGCGGCATGAAAACCAGAGCAACGGGAGGTCTCTCCCGACTCAGCCGCAGAGCCAATCCTCGAGGCGCAACCCGCTGAATATGGGACTTGGTTCCGAAGAAGCCATTCCATAACGTGGAATGGATCTTAATTCAACCGTTCCCGTTCGATCGACTCGGCCGATTCCGACCTATCGGTCCCGACCAAATCGATAGCGACAGTGTTCCTTTCTCGCGCACCCCGTGGACGGAGACGGGGCACGATGTAGGGACGGGGCACTACATGTATGGGTCATTTATACACTGCCCTGATTGCCGGTTATCTCCAATGGGAGGTACGGTCCTGCTAGCCGGTTATCTCCAGTGGGAGGTACGGTCCTGATTGCCGGTTATCTCCAGTGGGAGGTACGGTCCTGATTCCTGATTTCCTGACTGACCCGGCCCATGCGTCAAAGGTTGTTCTTTATTGCATATTCACTATAGTACGGTTAGGTACCCTATTGTATGAGTCATGGCATGGAAAGATACGTCGCCGTGAATTAGTTTACCATCTCCTATCCTTGTTTGGTTGGGGGGATGGTACGCTCATTCAGTAGGTGGGTATTGGACCGTGTTATAAATTCGATTGACTTATATTATTGAGCGATATTTATTCAGTTTATATGGCATGCTATTATGTGTCTTGTTACGTCCCTCTGAGGACCTGGTTGTCTTGCCAGGTGTGTGCTATTGTCATTCGCAGGTGCTTTCGCTCTAGCTGTGTTCGTTGCCATTTCTCGAGGATGATTGCATTTAGATTGTCTTCGCTCTGCTCGTCAAAATCATTTATTCTATCATGTACCTTTCCTTATTTTGTTGGTAGTGGATTTGTCTCCGCCCAACATATTGTATCAAGACAAATTTATTCTCATTATATGATCTTTTATTCGTTTATTCTGTGTGGATGAGATTAGTTGTGGTTTTACTGCATTTTACAGCTTATGTATTTATACGAGACTTCCATATATTGGAGTATACTTCGTATAAATACAGCTGGCATGTCTACGTTCCTAGTCCTACGTATTTTAGGGACTGGATCGTTACATGTTTTTGTGGTGACCCATGCAGGTCGAGTTTGTCACTTCGGTTACGTAATTGTACCGATGTGAGCCTGCGAATAGGTTTAGAAGTCTAGGATCTCATCCACATACTTGACATCTTTCCTTGATTTATCTGCCGTTTGACTCATCAATTGCATCTTGCTTGCTTCCTTCCATCCATATTCCTATCTTCCCTTCGTGCTTGCTAGAGATTGGCCCTACTAGTTAGTTGTCCCAAGACACCATTAGTGTAATTTTTTTTAAGTTGGGTAGAATACCTTATGAACTAGCAACCCCTTTGATCTAGTGGCCTATACTAGCAAGCTTATTAGATCCTAGAATCTAGAGGACCTAACCCGCTTAGCCAACCAAAGACTTGGCCAAGAAAACTATAGGACGACTGTATAAAGACCAACATAAGATATGACTTAGAATCATTCTGCTTCTTTCAATCTTAAACTCTCGTGCCTACCACTTTGACTAATGTTGCAACTATAATCTAGTTTTGCAAACTCATCCATTTATCGAGTTTGTTCATGACTTATGCTATTGAGCTGCAGCTCACTAACGTATTGTCTAATCAGAACCGGTGCATGATGGTCTGATCAACCGAGTGCATTTTGGTTCGCTTTTGTCTATTACTCTACGCGGATGGGAACATAATTAAACTTGGCCCTTACAACTCCATCTACGACTGCCTTGACGATTCTTTTGAAATTGTTCGGTCGCCTTTGAAGCACGTATTCGTATTCGATATCATCGTCTTTGAACTCTATATTGCTTTCGCCTTCACCTATTTTAGGAGGACGAAGGTGTTATACTAGAACTTACTCTAGCCTTCCTATCGACTATGACCGTTCTAACTCGATATTGCTATAACTTCATCCTAAACTCCTCGTCCTTCATCTCGACCCTATCAAGACCCTCTAATCGCTTAATTAAAGCGAATCTATCATGACCCTCATTCATCACCCATGACCATACCGTATTATTTTTTTTCTATGATCTAGATCGCAATTTCTTGTGGCATGATTTTTGTTATTGATTGTCTTCATCAATACCCTCTTGCACCTTCTCACCCCTACTAATTCTTAATTTCGAGGACGAAATTTCTTTTAAGTTTGGTAGGATGTAAAACCCCTAAATTTCTACTATTTTTTT
>JANAVB010009171.1:7500-10000 GCA_029216955.1 Iris pallida
CCGCACGGGACGGAGGAACCCACGAGTTGCTGCAGTTTCTGCGCACGCAAACAGTTTCTGCGCACGGCGTGGGCGTGACAGGCCCTATCGGCCGCACGGGACGGAGGAACCCACGAGTTGCTGCAGTTTCTACGCACGCAAACAGTTTCTGTGCACGGCGTGGGCGTGACAGGCACTATCGGCCGCACGGGACACAGAAACGCATGCGTTGCAGCAGTTTCTGCGCGCACGAAGAATTTCTGCGCACGGCGTGGGCGTGACAGGCCCTATCGGCACCACGGGACACAGAAATGCAAGCGTTGCAGCAGTTTCTGCGCACACGAAGAACTCATGTGCACGGCGTGGGCCTGACAGGCCCTATCGGCACCACGGGACACAGAAATGCAAGCGGTGCAGCAGTTTCTGCGCATGCGAAGAATTCCTGTGCACGGCGTGGGCCTGACAGGCCCTATCGGCCGCACGGGACACAGAAACGCAAGCATTGCAGCAGTTTCTGCGCGCACGAACAATTTCTGTGCACGACGTGGGCCTGACAGCCCCTATCGGCCGCACGGGACAGAGGAATGCAAGCGTTGCAGCAGTTTCTGCGCGCACGAACAATTCCTGTGCACGGCGTGGGCCTGACAGGCCCTATCGGCCGCACGGGACACAGAAACGCATGCGTTGCAGCAGTTTCAGCGCGCACGAAGATTTTCTGTGCACGACGTGGGCCTGACATGCCCTATCGGCCGCACGGGATCGACCGGGCGAGCATATGCTGCGGTTTGTGTGCCTCGCGGCACTTCGTTTGCCCCGCGGCAGATTCCTGCCCACGGCGTGGGCCTGACAGGCTGCATCGGCGAGCACGGGCGCGGCCTGCGGCTGCGCGCGAAAAATGACAAGCTCCTCAAGCACTTTGGTCCCCCGGAGTCATCCCCACAATAAAACTGCAAATCTATTATAGGGGAGTAGGTGGTGAGGGGGGGATGTTCGTCGCGCAGCGCGCACGGGGGGGCGCACGGCGCGTCGAACGGCTGCACGCTCGCGGCCATTTAGCGAGCGCGCGCTTGCGAATTTTGCTTGCGCGACGATTCGCGGCGTTTTCTGTCGCGCGACAATTTCTGCCCACGGCGTGGGCTTGACGGGGCCTATCGGCCGCACGGGACTGAGGAATGCGAGCGTTGTTGCAGTTTCTGTGCACACGAAGAATTTCTGTGCACGGCGTGGGCCTGACAGGCCCTATCGGCCGCACGGGACCGAGGAATGGAAGCGTTGCAGCAGTTTCTGCGCGCACGATTAATTCCTGTGCACGGCGTGGGCCTGACAGGCCCTGTCGGCCGCACGGGATCGAGGAACCCTCAAGTTGTAGCAGTTACTGCACACGCAACCAGTGTCCGTGCACGGCGTGGGCCTGACATGGCCTATCAGCCGCACGGGGGACGGAAATGCAAGCGTTCCAGCAGTTTCTGCGCATGCGAAGAATTTCCGTGCACGGCGTGGGCCTGACAGGCCCTGTCGGCCGCACGGGACACAGAAACGCATGCGTTGCAGCAGTTTCAGCGCGCACGAAGATTTTCTGTGCACGGCGTGGGCCTGACAGGCCCTATCGGCTGCACGGGATCGACCGGGTGCGCATATGCTGCGGTTTGTGTGCCTCGCGGCACTTCGTTTGCCCCGCGGCAGATTCCTGCCCACGGCGTGGGCCTGACAGGCTGCATCGGCGAGCACGGGCGCGGCCTGCGGCTGCGCGCGAAAAATGACAAGCTCCTCAAGCACTTTGGTCCCCCGGAGTCATCCCCACAATAAAACTGCAAATCTATTATAGGGGAGTAGGTGGTGAAGGGGGGGATGTTCGTCGCGCGCCACAATCCCGTGCGCGCGGGGGGTGCACGGCGCGTCGAACGGCTGCCCGCGCGCGGCGAACCAGCGACCGGGCGCTTGCTGGCTTCGGGTGCGCGACGGTTCGCGACGTTTTCTGTCGCGCGGCAGTTTCTGCCCACGGCGTGGGCCTGACAGGCTGCATCGGCGAGCACGGGCTCGCGGCGGCGCGCTGAGGCGACCAGCGCATCGAACGGCTGCACGGGCCGCCCGCCTCGCTCGCGTCCCAGCGCGAGGCGAGGCGTTGCAGCTGTTTCTGCGCGCGGCGCGCAGCTCTCAGCCCGTGCGACAGAATCTGCCGCAACTCGTGCCAGTTTCGAACCCCCCCGACCGAGCGGGAGGTTGGGCGCGTTTTCCCCAAAAATGACAAGCTCCTCAAGCACTTTGGTACCCCGGAGTCAGCCCAACAATAAAACTGCAAATCTATTATAGGGGGAAGCGAGTTGAGCTGAAATTTGGGCGGCGCAACAAATTTTGAGTAGGTGCGGCTTTGCGGGCAAAATGGGATGCTGTGCGAACGAAATCCCCCACGACCCTATCGTTGACGCGCCCGGTGCAGCAAGGCCCGCTGCTGCACCACGGACCCTTGTGCGAAGCTCCCGTGCGAGGCCACGGGACGCGGGTGCGCGGCAGAAACTGCCCG
>JANAVB010009171.1:15000-20000 GCA_029216955.1 Iris pallida
CTCAACGTAAATTTCACTATGCTTGTCATTGCTCACTTGAAATTCATTAGGATGGTTAGAAACATTCATGAACTAAGTCATATAAACTCATTCAACCAAATGAGAGCTTGGAACTTAACTTGCCACGCACCAGTACAAAGTGTAATGTACTGATCCTCGCTCTCCAATACAGGTACCCCGAACCACGAAGGGCGTGCCAACTAGAGCTCAAGACGGCGTGAACTCTTTTGAAGCCTTGTCCGTGTGAAGACTTGTTTTCTGGATTTTCCTTTTGAAGAAGACCGCACATCAGTCCAAAGAAAAATGACGACTCGACTTCCCGCCATAGCAGGTGGAAATGTGTATTGGTTTTTACTTGTATAAAAGGGTGTAATGTATGGAACGACCTATCTCATCGGCGTTCATTTTGTAAGTCGAGTCATGTTGTAGCCCGCGCGGCAATGATTGTAAAGGAGTCTATGTAAAGTTTTATTATCATCAATGAAAAAGTCTATTTCTATTCCAAATGTGTCATTCAATTTCTCTGCGTACTCTAACTTGATGTTGTGTTTCGGATAACCTTATGACTATGCCTTGTGCGATCGCAACTTAGGTTCGCACGGCATCACGCCCGGGGGACGACTATCGATTCTACGGAATCGGGGCGTGACATAATGGTATCAGAGCACGGCTTTACATCCTTTGGCCTCGCGTCTAGAGTTTTAAACCATTGACCACGCAACGATGAGATAAGTTGTTCCATACAATGAGTCCGTAATAATTTGAGACTGATGCGTTGCCTTCGTATCGCAGAAGTGGCGGAACCCACGGCCGAGCAAGAACAGAGCGCTTCCAGTGGCTCTAGTAGCTCGCATCGTCGGCAGGCCGGACCTTCTAACGATACAATCGAAAGGATGCTGCGCATGATGGAGGCGCAGCGGAACCAGTCCGAGAGCCGACATCAACGAGTAGAGGAACGACAGGCCCAGTTCGAAGCTCGCTTCGATGCGCACATCAAACTTCAACAAAAGCAGATGGATACACTGCAGCAGATCGTTCAGACGTTTGCGGCCAACGGAAATTCTGCGACGGCACCTACCGTCACCGTACCTACTACCACCGTGCCGACGATTCCACCCATTGAAGTCGACACGGCGGAGCCCGAGCTTCAACCAGCGGCACCAAAGAAGTACAACTTCGAAGTGTCAGAATTCAAGAAGGCGTGTCGCACCTCTTTCAGCGGCACCGAGGGTCCTTCCATTGCGATCGACTGGTTGGAAGAGCTGGAAGATCACTTCGAGCTGCTCGGCATTGATGAATCCAAGCAAGTCGCCTGCGCGACACTTCAACTACGGTTGAGCGCGCACGACTGGTGGGCCGTGCGCAAACGAGCGATTCGACCGGACAACAACACCGCGCCGATCTCTTGGGCCACGTTCCGCAAGGCTTTTGAAGTGCAGTATCTTCCGTCAGCCATTCGTCAAGCGAAGGAGAATGAATTCATGCAGGTGAAGCAAGGGAACAGGACCGTGGAACAGTACGCCGCAGAATTCAACAAGTTGTCTAAATTTGCTGGCCAGTTTCTGCCTACTGAAGAGTGCCGTGTGCGGCGGTTCGAAGTGGGTCTGCGACCCTCTATTGGTGCGCATGTCGGCGTCCCAGAGTACAAGACCATGGGCGAGGCTCTGAATCACGCCCTCCGCCTTGAGAACCTGCATCCTTCCGGTGCTGACGACGTTGTGCGCCACTCCAATCACAAACGTCCTAGCTATACGGGAGGCAACAATCACGCTTCAAAGCGTCCAAACAACGGCGGCTACAAAGGGCAGAACCCATTACCTCGGTGCACCAGGTGCAACAACTTCGGTCACCATGCCAACGATTGTCATGTCCTCGAAGGAGGATGCTTCAACTGCGGAGCAAGGAACCACCAAGCACGAGATTGCCCCCGGAAATCGAATCGTAATGCTCCGCCCCAACCACCCCGTCAAGAAAATCGAGGACAGGCGCCCCGACCTCCTCAGCACACTCAACCAGACAACCAAGCCCGACGCCCTAATGCACAGGGGCGTGTCTTTGCCATGACTCGAGACGAGGCGTATACTTCCGACACTGTTGTGACAGGTATATTGAATTTCAATAATGTACCTGCTCGTGTGTTATTTGATTCAGGCGCTTCACATACTTTCATATCGGCGGACTTCGCCGCCGAGCACAAATTTCCTGTAATATCATTAGACCTCGACCTTAGCGTAAGCACACCTTCGGGTGCACCAATTCTCACAAACTTAGCCTGCGCCGGCGGGATTATCTGTATCGGCGGTCAAAAGATCGGTCTTGATGCGATAGTTCTAGATATGAAGGACTTCGACATCATACTGGGCATGGACTGGCTCGGTCCTTGCAACGCCAACATCGACTGCGCAGGAAAGAAGGTCACCTTCCGCATACCTGGAGTGCCCGAATTCTGCTATTCGTGTGGTGAAGCATCGCCGACGTGCATGGTGATCTCGGCAATCTCGGCTCGGAAGCTACTTCATTCGGGGTGCGAAGGCTACTTGGCGTCCGTTCGTGACACGAGACAGGATGGTGCGAACGCGGGTGAGACCGACGTCGTGGCAGAATTCCCAGACGTGTTCCCGGACGAGCTACCTGGCATGCCGCCCGATCGAGAGATAGAGTTCACCATCGATACATTCCCTGACACCCGGCCGATCTCGAAGGCTCCGTACAGGATGGCTCCTGCAGAATTGAAAGAATTGAAGGCACAACTTCAGGAATTGCTCGACAGAGGGTTTATCCGTCCGAGTGTCTCGCCGTGGGGTGCGCCCGTGCTGTTCGTAAAGAAGAAGGATGGATCGATGCGACTCTGTATCGACTATCGGGAATTGAATAAAGCCACCGTCCGAAACAAATATCCCCTGCCCCGCATCGACGACTTGTTCGACCAGCTCCAAGGTGCAACCGTGTTTTCGAAGATTGATCTGCGATCGGGTTATCACCAACTCAAGGTCAAGCCAGATGACGTGCCGAAGTCTGCCTTCCGCACTCGTTATGGCCACTACGAGTTCTTGGTAATGCCGTTCGGTCTGACAAACGCCCCTGCCGTCTTCATGGATCTAATGAATCGGGTGTTCTGTCCGTTCGTTGACAAGTTCGTAGTAGTCTTCATCGACGACATCCTCGTCTACTCGAAGGATCGAGCACAACATGCAGAGCATCTGCGGACGGTACTCCAAACCCTTCGAGAGAATCAGTTGTATGCGAAGATGAGCAAGTGCGAGTTCTGGCTGGACAGCGTCTCATTTCTTGGGCACATCATCTCCGCCGCGGGCATCGCAGTCGATCCGAAGAAAGTCGAGGCAGTTGCTGATTGGAAACGGCCCGCATCAGTTGGCAAAATTCGAAGCTTCCTAGGCTTGGCGGGATACTACCGACGCTTCGTGAAGGACTTCGCGAAGATTGCATCGCCGTTGACTCGCCTCACCCAGAAAGGAGTCGCATTCAAGTGGTCAGACGACTGTGAAGCTTCCTTCCAGGAGCTCAAACAACGGCTCGTTTCGGCCCCGATACTTGCTCTTCCTGAAGGGACGGAGGGATTTCAAATCTTCAGCGATGCTTCTGGCCAGGGCTTGGGGTGTGTGCTCATGCAGCGGGATAAGGTGATATCTTTTGCTTCCCGGCAGTTGAAGCCGCACGAGAAGAACTACCCCACGCACGACCTAGAACTAGCGGCAATTGTGTTCGCGTTGAAGCTGTGGCGTCACTATCTTTATGGCGTGGCGTGCAGGATTTATACGGACCACAAAAGCCTCAAGTATCTCTTCACCCAGAAAGAACTGAATTTGCGGCAGAGGCGATGGCTCGAACTAATCAAAGACTATGACTTATCAATCGACTACACGCCGGGCAAGGGAAATGTGGTAGCGGATGCGCTGAGCCGAAAGTACTTAGCTTCATTATGCATCAACGATCGACTGCTGCGTGACTTGGAAGGAATGGGCATTGAACTTCGAGTTCGTTTCAGAGACGTGAAACTGGCGCAACTGCGGGTGGAACCGAGCCTACTGGAGAGGATCAAGTCTGCACAGAAGGACGACCCCTACCTGGAGAAGATGCGGAAGCTGATATCGACAGGGAAAGCGTCTGACTTTGCAGAGGACGAGTCGGGAGTGTTGCGCGTGAAGGGACGGCTATGCGTACCGGACGACGTAGAACTCAGAAAGGAGATAATGACGGAGGCACACTATGCAAAATATTCCTTGCATCCTGGCAGCACCAAGATGTATAAGGGCCTCCGTGTTGTCTTTTGGTGGCACGGCATGAAGAGGGACGTAGCGCTCTTTGTGTCAAAATGTATGGCCTGTCAGCAAGTCAAAGCCGAGCACCAGCGACCGGGCGGGGAGATGCAGAACCTTGCCATTCCAGAGTGGAAGTGGGATCACATCACTATGGACTTCGTTGTTGGCTTGCCGAGGACGCCGCGGGGAAATGACGCCGTCTGGGTCATCGTCGATCGACTAACCAAGTCAGCGCACTTTATCGCCATCAAAGTTACTTGGAGCGTCGACCGCCTTGCTCAGATATATCTTGATGAAATAGTTCGGCTGCACGGGGTCCCAGTTTCTATCGTCTCGGATCGGGATGGACGGTTCGTAGCACGTTTCTGGAGTAGCCTACATTCAGCACTGGGGACCAAGTTGAAGTTCAGCTCAGCTTATCATCCTCAGACTGACGGCCAAACAGAGCGGGTGAACCAAATTCTCGAAGACATGTTGCGACTCTGTGCTATCGACTTGAAGTCAAGTTGGGACGTCCATCTACCGCTGGCCGAGTTTGCATACAACAACAGCTATCAGTCCAGCATCCAAATGGCGCCGTATGAAGCTTTGTACGGCCGGAAGTGTAGATCGCCCATTTGCTGGGATGAAGTCGGGGAACGGCAGATACTTGGTCCGGAGCTGGTGGAGCAGACTGTGCAGAAGGTCAAATTGATACGAGAAAGATTGAAGATAGCACAA
>JANAVB010009171.1:47500-50000 GCA_029216955.1 Iris pallida
CCAAGACCTGAAACAAGACAAGATAGACAAGTTTGACAATACGCAGCGGAACGTATCGCAGATAATTGAAGCAGCAGCGGACATATTTCAGAATACATGCATTGAACACAATGGTAACAAGAAACAATTCTCTTTATTGATTTCATTTGAACAGATTACAAGCTCTCGATTCTCTCTGATACAATATTACATTCTCTCAAAACTTTACAGATTACAATGATCCCGTTCCCATACATTACATCCTTCTATATACAAAACCAAACTCTTGCACAGATGTCATCTCTTGGCATCTCTTCTGATTTCTGGCTCCTGAGGATGAGGCACGGGCTATCGCTTCGGACTATCCTTCTCGATGCATAGTGCACCTGCATGCAGACTGATGATGGGTCAGTATATCAGCATACTGGTGAATGTGTGAACAAAGAGCTACATTTAACTGAAACGATCACTGTTTATTTAGTGGGAAAACGTTTCTTGTGATGTGATCTTGCTAGTTTTACCTAGATTTATTCCATGCATACAGAGTCAGTTTACATATCTTTTGAAAACACATCTTTGAAAAGCCAACATTTGTTTCACTTTATTTCATCTCAAGCATACAAGGGACTATTCAATTCTAGCACGATGAGTATTCATTTGTGCAGTGCGCAGCATGTTTCATGAGCATATCATTTCTTTTATTCGAGCAACTGTTAGGGACAATGACAAGCATGATACATTATCTTTTATTTGTGGAACATAGCATTTCTTGGTAACAGATTAATCTTTCAAGCAATTCGTCTAGCAAACTGAAGCAATACATGTGTATCACTTTTCAGTGATTCTTACCATAGCCGACCGTCCATCCCTGCACAAGACAAGGATTAGCATAAACATGATAAAACTATCATTTTCTATATGATCTAAACTCTTGAGGCACATTTTGATCTATCAGGCACATTTGATCTATTGGCAATTATTCATTTAGTCCATCAGATAACAAATAACAGATAACAGAGCCGAAGCCCCCAAGCAATAGAGCCGAAACCCCCAGATAGTGGAGCCGAAGCCCCCAGATAGTGGAGCAGAAGCCCCCAGATAGTGGAGCAGAAGCCCCCATACAAAAGAGAAGCCGTCGCCCCCATACAATAGAGCCGAAGCCCAGAGCCGAAGCCCCCAGGTAGTGGAGCCGTCGCCCCCAGATAACAGATAACAGATAACATACCGGCACCCATTTTCACATGGATGCTCTCAGCGTTAGACATACATTCGCAAGCAAGCAGTTGAGCAGTCTACTTCTTATACATGCAGGTTATCTAGTTTCTTGTACTAGCAAGGCAACAAGTCTTCTTATTAGCCTGCAGATTAATTCTTTCTTAGCATACAGGTTCTCTCTTTCCTTGTTCTTAGCATGGCAACATGTGAAATCTCTTACAAGCATACAAACTGGTTACCATCTTGTTATTAGCATGACAAGGTTCTCTTTATCAAGGCAACATTCATTTCTTAGCAAGGCAACGTGTGAAATCTCTTAAAGCATACTCAATGATTTACCATCTTATTATTAACAAAAGCATTCAATCAAAAAACTCAGATTCTTAAGGCGTAAGCGAATCAGCAAATGAGACTTCGTCCACTCACCCAGATTAATCGTCTTCTGTTGCAGAGCCAGAAATCCGATCTTTCTGTTTATCTAGTGCCTTCGCGGAGCGGGGCACTACACGAGAACCCACGAACAAGATCGGGAGAGAATACGCACGCATAGAAAAGACAGACACGTGAGTACGCACGTGACGGACAAGAGAATGCATTTACATCTCCCCGGACGGAGGTGTGTCCGGGGACAACGAGAAACCGACGCCAAGGCTTTACGTACTACGTACTAATCTAGTACGTGCAGCAGGAGACACAACATTTCTGCGCACGGCGTGGGCCTGACGGGCCCTATCGGCCGCACGGGACAAACAGAGGAACCTATAGCTGCCGCAGCAATTTTTGCGCACGCAAACAGTTTCTGTGCACGGCGTGGGCCCGACAGGCCCTATCGGCCGCACGGGACGGAGGAACCCACGAGTTGCTGCAGTTTCTGCGCACGCAAACAATTTTCGTGCACGGCGTGGGCCTGACAGGCCCTATCGGCCGCACGGGACGGAGGAACCCACGAGTTGCTGCAGTTTCTGCGCACGCAAACAGTTTCTGTGCACGGCGTGGGCCTGACAGGCCCTATCGGCCGCACGGGACGGAGGAACCCACGAGTTGCTGCAGTTTCTGCGCACGCAAACAGTTTCTGCGCACGGCGTGGGCGTGACAGGCCCTATCGGCCGCACGGGACGGAGGAACCCACGAGTTGCTGCAGTTTCTACGCACGCAAACAGTTTCTGTGCACGGCGTGGGCGTGACAGGCACTATCGGCCGCACGGGACACAGAAACGCATGCGTTGCAGCAGTTTCTGCGCGCACGAAGAATTTCTGCGCACGGCGTGGGCGTGACAGGCCCTATCGGCACCACGGGACACAGAAA
>JANAVB010009172.1:0-59979 GCA_029216955.1 Iris pallida
GGACACGAGTAGAGATCAAGGACGGCTGCTGATTGAGACATCTATTTGGTAAAACCCTCACACATCTGTTGTATAAGACCTGCATGGGCCACCACTTAAACCGTGTCACGCTCCAGAACCAGAATACTGGAGAACGGTGGACAGACACAGCCAACTGCGTATATAGAAGTGTAATCCACCTCGACATACTCACGGCTGTCTAGATGCATAAGGGTTTATCTACAAGCCATCAGTCTCTTATGTCAAGAACAAGCCTAGTGTTTCAATCGCAAGCAGTAATACATGTTACAAGATATCAGATCATCAAGCATAAAAGGTAAGGCGTCCCGAACATTACATATACAGATGATCATGAAGCTAGTCGTAAAAATGTGAGGACTAGCAAGAGTTTTCATCATGATCAACCCTAGGATTTGTCAATCATGTTACAGCCCGAAGGCAGACAAAAGTATAGGTTTTAAACGAGCTAACACTTGCTCGCGGCTAAATGCCACAAAAAGAATAATTTTACAATTTGAGCGGGAGAGCAAAATAAATCCACTCGTTGCCATAGTTTCTTCTAGTGTTCACCATCTGGATGGAAGGCGGGGAGATCCTCGGGAGCTACTCTGAAATCTGGCCATACAAAACCAGCTGGGTCAGACCCCAGAAGAGCAAGTGCCACCACTTAAGAACTAAAACCAGTATTTTAGCACATGAGAATCAATAATAAAGACATGAGTTAAAGAAAACAAGGTGATAAACGATAGAAAAACTAAGGGACTATTCCGCTAGCCAAGTTACAACCGTAAACCAATCAAGGACCCGGTT
Organism: Iris pallida; assembly: GCA_029216955.1. Taxonomy (NCBI): domain Eukaryota; kingdom Viridiplantae; phylum Streptophyta; class Magnoliopsida; order Asparagales; family Iridaceae; genus Iris; species Iris pallida. Next base: position 811 of record JANAVB010009172.1, read on the forward strand.
GTAACTCTTCACCTGAACAGAGCTTAGTCTCCAACCAATTATCGAGAAAAGTAAAACATAAGCAAGCATGTCCTGAGATAGCATGTACTGGGGCTAGGTAAGACTAGACAGGATTGGACTCCATCCAACACTCACGGCCAAGCAAAAAGTACGGCTTGATACTTTAACTAACTAGGGTTATCACAAACCTAGTTACTAGCAAGATGCAATGAGATGTTCCAGCAGTCACAAGCCCTGCAGCTATCCAGGTTATCCAGGCGAGATTTATTTAAGAGTTATAAAGAATTATTAGGTAACTTGGAGTGCAACACCTAACAGTGTGCTTAGAACTTGTTTCATGGAGTGCCCCACATGACAGTGGGCTGGAAATATACCCTACTCGACGGCATACTACAAGTCCCTCAGGTATGGCCAGGATAACGGGATCGTCTGTAACTAGAACCATCTTCCTATATGAACTGCTTGATCAATCTAGTCATTATCCTAGTCCGATTCAGTATGAATCCCTGACCGTAGGAAATCAAGGCTTCATGTCTCAGACATGATGTAAGACGGGACATATAACTTGTATAGAGACAATCAAGAGAAATCACCCACGGTGTCAAGACGAGAGTTACATATTACTTGTCAAGATTACTTGTCAGGAGTGCGCCACCTCGGGCCACTATTAAGCTGGTACATGTCATGTTTACTTGTTACTTGTCAAAAGTGCACAACGACGGGTCACTGTTAGAGTTATCATGCCAAGAGCTTGGCAAGGATGCACCACGACGGGACACTATCGAGGATGATCATCTCATGTTCATGTTATCAAGTCATACCATGCTCAAGGCCATCATGCTCCATATTAACAGGTTATCAAGTGGGTTCGTCACAAGTTAGGCTAAGTACAGGACACATGTGAGATCACAAGCATATATACAAGAACTAGGAGAAACATGCATGGGAGTTGTCATAACACAACAATTCTCAATATTCAAGAAAGTATGCAGAAATGTTCAGGCGTAAAATTAGAACACAAGAGCTCCCTCAAGACAATAGAAGAAGAACTCTTGTAAAAGAGTTTATGCAAAAAATATCTCACAACACTCCGCGTGATATGCAGGGTTGGCCCGGCATAAAATCGGAACATAACATCGTTGGCGTAAAACTGAACATAACTTCCTTATGAATCATTATCATTGGTAACAAGAAGCCTATGTTATGCACATAGTTGGAGAGTCATTTATCATAAGGTCTAGTTCATATAAGGTAATAGCTCAACGCATGAAAACACAAAATCCAATGGTATTCTCCAAAATTCAAGGTTCAACACATCTCAGAAAATAGGCATAACTTCCACATACGAACTCTAAATGAGGTGCTCCAAGGATATTCAGAAAGGCAAGACAAAGATCTAAAACTTTCATGTTTTATGTTTTTCGAAATTCTGGCTAAAAAATAGCTAAACTTGGCAAAAATAGTCATTCTGTGCACTTTTTACGCCAAAAATTTAATTCTGCGTAAAATACGCAAAAGAGAAGGGTTACAGCGTAAAAATTACATTCAAGATACAATCCTGTGTAAAATACGCATGAACAGGATTCCCTGCGTAAAATTTACATTCAGGATACAATCCTGCCTAAAATACACATGAACAGGGTTCCCTGCTTAAAATTTACGTATACGCCAGCACTATATTCTTCAGCCGACAAGAAAAATTCAGAAAAGTTATTTTGGCCATAAAAACATCATTTTAACTCGAAATGAGGTGAATCTGCTAAAACTATCATGAGTAGCTTGTCCGACTTCGCTATTGCTAAGCTTGGTTGAAATGTATATATTCGGGGGACATCTTGAATATGTGCACGATCCAGACTCAGCGATATGTCGAACTTAAATGCAGCTACAAGTGGATATGTTGAGATGCACATAGATGAGTCAGTTAGCCTCAGCCTAAGACTCTCGTGTATGATAAATTATAACGTACCTCATGTGACCATTAGTCCAGCGTAAGGGCGCAATAACGACCAAGTAATATGAACACAACGATTGAGTGAGTATCGTCATCTCGAATTGAGTAGTAGAGTCATTCAATAAAATTAGCCAAGCGCATGCGACACGAAACTTAGAAAGATACTTGAGTATAGTTCGATGCCATCAAAGGATAGAGTCATTCGATAGGAATTGTCTAAGACATGTACACGATATGGATTAAGGAATAGTAGGATGACTTGCACTCAGGAAGTCTCGAGGACGAGACTTATTCTGAGTGGTGTATAATGTAACGACCCACTCTATGCGAACGGAATATCGATTCAAATGGTGCAAGTGTAATGACTCAAATCCTACCTTGTTCGGAGAAATGACTGGCTTAAGGCAAAGAAAATAGACTTAGCCCTTCAGAAGAATTCAGACTTAGACTTTCAATGGCGCGCTCGGAGTCTCGCTCGGCCAATGCAATCATCGCTAAGATGGGTGGCTCCGATGAACCAGTCTTTGCTTAGTCTGCATACTAATAACATGGATGGTATTGGTAGATCTCTATGCAACAACCCCGTGCTTGCTAATAAAAGAACTTAACGCACCTAGCTAAGCAAATAATCCCATCTTTTATCACATGTGTAGAATATGGAAATGAACTTGAGATTTACTTAAACCCTTGTACTGCACTCCATGCTTGTGCCAAGACACTGATTACATTTCGAGTAGATTTTCTTATGCACTCAATACATGATGAAATGCTTGTCACTTAGATCGTACCACGACATTGAGGCACGACATAGTAATAGTTCACTAAATTGAGGCAGGAAGACTATAGATATAGTTATTTCGAGTCGAGTAATAGAAACATAGAAAGGCTTCAGGACTGTCGGGTCGCCAAGACAGTTCTCGTACTGAGAGCTGTATAATAATAACAAAAGAAAGAAAGAAAGAATGAATGAATAAGTGAATGAATATAAAGAAAGAAAAGAAGAAAATTATGATTATCGACAGGTATGTCGGGGACGTGCAACGGGGCTCATGACGCACGCTGCACAGAGTACCACTGGCAACCTAGTCGATAATCCGTTATGGCTCAGAGAGCCCGTTAAGTTAAAAAAATAAAACGAAATGGTCGTGGACAACTCGTGCACGAGGGATGTGGATGAAGGATTCCTCAGATGATCATAAGCTAGGTTACCAGGGATCGTGCCGGCCTAGCAGGAATTTATAGCTTACGAACGATTTGGGTACGGGTCTGGCCACACAAGCGACGTAATGCTGGTATTGCGTAGCATATCAGGGTATCCCAGCTATCACGCCAGTAGGTAGCATCACTATGAATATCCCGTTTGTATATTCCAAATGGCTTATGCCATCGAATGGTTCATATAGATTAAGGTGGGTCGCTTGTAGCAATCTGTTGCGAGTCCTTATATTGAAACAAGTAATCTGAGTAACTGAATAAAATGCATCTGAACAAAGCTTGAGTATAACACATCTTAGAACTTGAGTACCTCATTCACTTGAGGCAAAAATACGCTCATGATACTCGTATTTTCTTATGCAAACCCGTCAAGTCATTATGTATAAAATGTTTGCTAACTTGATTTACCTTGGATAGGAAATATAGTATGGTAATTATGGTAAGTTGTGCATGTTTTGCCTATGCGACACTTGATATCTGTAACACGAGATATGTTTTATATTATATGCCATGAAACTGATCCTAAGGCAAGATTAGAAAGATAACAACCGATAGATGGTACAGGGAACTAATTGAACGCATTTGATAATGATAGTGAGCGGGCGAGCTAGCCTCCCCACCAGTACATTCAATGTACTAATAACCACTTAGACTACTTGCAAGATATGGGAGAACCTCGTCAGGTGTAGAGTCTTTCCTCGTGCGTGCTAAGGTGTGGAGCTAACCCTGGAGCCCTAAGCTGCTTGTAATCTTGGCCGAGCCCCGCTTGTATGTTTCTGGAGAGAGAGCTTGAGCGATTTGTAATCTTGGCCTAGCGCCGCTTGTAATACTTCGTGCATATCAATAAAGAGCTCGAATTTGTTTCAACTTGTGTTCATTTACCTTCTGCCGCAGTGGAGACACTCTGTGCGACTCTGTGGCCTAGCTTCAATCGGCTATTTCAGGACCTCGCCTTGTGCGGGTGCAACTTAGGCTCGTGCGACATCACGTCCAATAGAGGACATTCGTTCCTCCGAGAGTGGGGCATGATATTACCTAAGTCATGGGATCGAAAGACAAAGTGCCAACTTGAAACCCAAATAAAGTGCTATCTAGGCATCAAGTTTAATATTTTCATGTTCTACACAATTTTGACACAGTCGGGATTATTCCCTTAGCTCTGTGGATTCGTCTATTTTATTAGAACACACTCATTCAGTGCGTAATAAAAACAACCATTTATTAGGTGTGAAGGCAAAACAAAGACGAGTTCATTGAAGCTACCCACCTGAATGAGGAGTTGCCTCGATCGAGAGGGACTTCGAGCAAGCTGATCCATAGCTAAGTCCAAAAGATGTTGCGTTCATTTGATTCATGGAACTACATAAGCCTTCTAGGACCCATATATTTTATATATTATTCTAGAAAGTATTCTCGAGCCTAGATATTTCTAAGGAAACTATAGAACATCTAGACAGCTATGAAAATTTTATGAAGCTTCAAGGAAACTCCACCACATAATATCATATTTTGGAAGCCTCTAGCAAAACTCGTTCCATAGAGGGTTATGTAGATCCGTCTCGATAGGGCAAAAAAATTTGTGTGTGACACTCTCACCCACCTATTTTGTCAACGCCCTCATCAACAGGTGCACCAAGTCTCGAAACGACGTCTACTCTCATAGGTATGGTCGTCGTGTATTATTCCTTCTTCATCCATATCATACGACGCTTTCCAGACTTGCCCATCTTCTCCTCAAGATCAGAACCAAACTGGTTTGTCGTACCAACTTTGACCTTGGTCTAAGCCCTCCTCAGCATGGAAAGAGGCTTACATGTGCTGTCAGGTCATCGATCCATATTATCTCGTGGCTACACATAGTTCTCTATACCTTCGCACATGCAAGTCCTATTACAAATTTCTCGGCCCGAATGTCTACCACAAACTTTGAGCAACTCCTTACATTAGCCACTCTACTTTGTTGCCTCTGCCTACTCACAGTTCATAACTTCTTCTCACTCGTGCCCAGCTTAGTAGCACGATCCACTTTCCCCCGCGGAAGTGACTCATTAGGATTCCCCTTTGCAATACCATTGGTTTCGAACAGAAGACCTTCCTCCTAAGTCCTCCTTCATCTCGAGCAATGCTTTGTATGCTATCTCCCTTTGGCTACCTTTCTTGAGCTAAATGACGAAGATAGTTTTCCCTTCGATGGCTCGCCTCATGCAACTTTTATTATGCACGATGAGCCTTCCACCATGAAGATGATGTCTCCCAAGTGTGGTCAGAACAGCCTTCACCGCGATTAGAAAATTCATACTTAGATTTTAAATCTATGATCGTGTTTAAATGATTTGGGTTAAGTAGCGGATCATGCCGAAACGATTTCTATTTGATCATTCTTAAACTATTTTGATCACGACTAGACTATTTTTATTATATTTCGATCATACGAATTTGCATCTTTTCCTAGATTTTGATTCTATTTTGCTGACCAATTTTGATCATTATCATATCATTTCTTGATCGTGCCTAATCATATCCTTTGAAATTTTGAGGACGAAATTTTTCTAAGGTGGGTAAAATTTTAAGCCCACTTCCCCATTTTTTTTAAAAAATATTTATTTTTAGTTTTAAAGATTTTTTGAGTTAGAAAATATTTTTACTTTTTATTTTTAATTCTATAAAAGGTATTTTGATTGGAGGAGGGATTTATCAAATTGTTTTAAAGTTGATTTTGTATTTATGAAAACATATCTCTAGAAGTATTTGATTTATTATTATCAATTATTTGAATTTACAAAATCTATTTCAAATAGTATTTAAAATATTGTATTGTGTTTTAGACGAGTACTATCTTCCGAACTAGATTCAAGATCGCTTGTCCAAAACTCAAGTTTCATTCCTTATCGCGCAACTCAAATCATCGGGCCACAAAATTCTTCGACTTGTATCAATCGTGCTATCTTGTAAGCGTTAATGTTGTATCAATTCATTTGAACCACAACATCCATTTTCAAGCTAAATTCTATCGAGCGATATCCTACTCAATCAATTTTCCATCCGTGCTTTCCTCCATTCGCGCTATCGGTCGATTATGGTAACTTCGATCTCATCTATGAGTATTTTACCTCAACTCAATTTTATTTCGTTCGACTAAATTCGGAATCGCACGTACGACGCACTAGGTTTCCTCGACCAAGACATCCATTTGTTTCATCATTCTGAATCCTTATTCAATACTATTTTATAATTTGTACTACACATTCACAAATTGTCTGAACGATATCTCGTTCGAGACCCTCGAAATCACGACCAACTGAGTGTTACTTATTCTAAGGTTTTGTGCAATCACATCGCTTGCTGATATACTCGTTGCGACCCCTAAATCCCAAATTTTGTTGGAACGATTTCCAAGACCATCCATACACCACTCAGGATTCGAGTCACTCGACCAATCGTCAAAATCAATCTTATTGCTCTTCGAAGCCATCGCATACACCACTCAAGGATCAAGTAATAAAATCTAGTCCTCAATCACGTCCATATCATTCGCTCACACATTTCTCCAATTCGTTCCTAAAAAATCTAGCATGATCCCTTGCATCGCCTCGATAATCTTAGTCTTGTATACCTCTATCAATAGTACATCATACAAATTATATTTCTGATTCACACTCCTCGGCGTAATTAACCATTCGAACTATTCCTCAAACCCCAAACACCATCCTCTATGTTCACCATAGCAATGGTCTGATAGCATCTCTTTTATGTACAGTTTAAATCTAACGTATTCTCGTCCGAGCGATATTCAATCTCGCTCGCAAACTCGCTCGCACCAGAAAGTCTAGGTACGTGATACTCGGCACAACTTAGCCAAAAGACTGTGTACATAGCCATCCCGTTCGAACTATACAGTGGTCTCGCATACTTATTCGCTAGTGTCAGCATAAGGTTATTCAGGTACGCACACCACTTGCTAACTTTATCATGGGTTTGTTTAAACTCAAGTCCGACACAGATCAGCTCAAAGGTGTTCACATATCGATCCCATTCAAATGAATACTTGCATAAGCATTTGAAAATATTAGACTTATTATATGGAACATCCCAGGAGACAACGAGAGAGAGAGTGTTGTCATGCCCCAAAACCAGAATACTGGAGAGTAGGGGACAGCAAGCCAGCTACGTACATTGAAGTGAATTCTACCTCGTAATACGGTCACGACTGTCTAGATGCATGAGTGTTTAACTACAAGCCAACAGTCACTTATGGTCAAGAACAGGCCTGGTGTCTTAATCTCAAGCAAGCAAGTAAATAAAACAAGATGGTAGATCATCAGACATACAAAGTAAGGTGTCCCATACATTACATATATTCAGATGATCATGAAGCTAGTCATACAAAATACTGAGACTAGCAAGAGTTTAAGTCATACATGATCAACCCTAGGATTTGTCAATCATATTACAACCGTTAGGCAGACAGAAAATATATGCTTTCAACACGAGCTAATATTTGCTCGGCGGCTAAATGCCTCAAAAGAATAATTTACAATGGAGTGGGAGAGCAAATTAAAACTCACTCTTTGCCAGGGTTGTGTCTAGTGTTCATCATCTGGCTGGAAGGCTGGAAGATCCTTGGGTTCTACTTCGAAATATGGCCATACAAAACCAGCTGGGTCAGACCCCAAAAAGAGCAAGTGCCACATGGGAGGCTTCACTTAAGAACTAAAACCAGCATGTTAGATCACACGACTTAATAATGATAAAAAACTTAGATTCAAGAATTCAGGGGATAAACGATAAGATGACTAAGAAACTACTCCGGTAACCAAGTTACAACCCGTAAACCAAACAAGGACCGGGTTGTAATCCTTCACCTGAATAGAACTTAGCCTCTGACCGATTGTCGATAAGATAAAGCATAAACAGTAACGTGCTAAAGTAACCATGTATTGGCACGTCTAGACAAGACTAGACGGGACTCCATCCATCAATCACGGGCAAGCAATGAATACAGCTTTATACTTTAACTAACTAGGGTTATCACAAGCCTAGTTACTAACAAGATGCATTGAGATGTTCCAACAGCCATAAGCCCTGCAAACTTAATCCAGGTCATCCAGTTGCAAGTTGAGAGAGTTGGATTAGGTGACTTGGGGGTGCAACACATGGCAGTATACTGGAAATGTGCCCTACTCGACGGCAGGCTACAAGTCCAATTAGAGCGCCCAGATAACGGGACTACCTGTAGCTGGGAAATCTCTTCATGTACTACTTGATTACTCTAGTCATTATCCTAGTCAGATTTAGTATGAATCCCTGACCGTGGTAACCAGGAATTCATGTCCTAGAAATGATGCAAGACGAGACATATAACTTATAAAAGCACAACCATCCACGGTGTCAAGATAAAAGCTACTTAGCGAGTCAAGATAGCCGTCGCAACAGTATATCAAGATTTATCATGTTAGGTTACTTATCAAGATTACTTATCGAGAGTACGCCTCAGCGGGCCACTATCAAGTCTATTCATGTCATGTTGCTTGTCAAGAGTGCACCACGATGGGTCACTATCAAGAGTTATCATGTAAAGTCACTGTTTGCCATTAAAATATTAAAGACATGTATTACCAAAACTATGAAATTGATTGTAAACTCGCTTGTACAAAAAAAGCCTAGAAGAAATCCTAGAAAATAATCTAAGTACAATTGTTTAGTTTTTGATTCTGGGGGTTGTCACGACCCGCACCCTGTGTAGGGGCACGAGAAGTGGGTACGTCCAGCCTACGCCGCAGTGTCGGCGGTAGAACGCTGTCCTAGGTTGCTAACTAATCTCATGCAGTGTATATAATGTACTTGCCAAGATCTCAACTCCGAAAGGAAGACAAGTAAAAGATATGATATACTCAATCACAGTCTAAGCACGATAAGATATCACAGAAATCTAGATACCAACTAACAACAACAGAAATTAAACTACTAAAATAATAACAACAAGATCTCAAACAAAACTCTAATACAACTCAATATCTCAAGTTTAATACAACAAGCTCAAAACATGAAAGCTAAGTAAGTCTACTAGCTAATCTCCTGAATCACTCCTGAGAGTCGGAGCCAAAGGTAGCTAATCCCTCGCCAGGTCCATGGTAAGAAGGGCATGTATCGTCAGGGGTATCATCTGTAATATTTTCAACAGGTCCAATCAGGACAGGAACGAGCACATCTCATCTAGAAATCCCAAGTAAATGACAAAGACTATAAAGCAGTTTTTAGACAGTTATACTGATGAGCATGGCAGTTTTATACAGATAATGATGTAGAGAAATAGTGAGGGTACAAGGAAAGTAAAGTAACTAACAAGAGAAGAAAACATGGCAAAGAAGACTGTAGTAAACTAGCTGAACTAGAATAACATGGTATAAGTCCAGACAGTATAAAAGGTAATCCCAGTGTGAGTCCAGTCCATATAATCCAATACTAGATGATTCCAGTACAAGATGAGTCCAGTAAAAATGAGTCCAGAAGTGATCCATGATTCCAGGGTAAGTCCAGACTATACTCTAACAGTGTGTTTTAAAATACTGAGATCAACATGTAAACGGCTAGGGGTAATCAGGCACATCGCACACTCGGCCAAGTGTGGGATGGCTAGCATTCCAGAATAGTTCCAAGGGAGGTGGTTCCAGATTTTAGGTATGTTCACATGTCTACTCAAGTATTTCCCCGCCCACAAATGAATCCATAATCCAACACTACAACCAGTATGAGTCCAGCCAATGATTCCAGAAATGATTCCAGTAGGGTGATGCCAGTAGTGATTCCAGATATAGAGGCCAGACATGAATAAATGAGTGTCGTATGTAATGGATCCAGCAATACTAATCGTGTTTGTACAGAGAATCACATATAGCTAACTAGAACTGAAATACAGTAAATGACAAATAATGAAAGAACTATCAGAGAATGTACTCGCCTGACACTCTGGAAAGAGTAGTATAATATCAGATGTCTGTACCAGGGTCACAATGTCCTAAAATAGAGTAATACAGTTATGACATGTCCAAAATGAAGGTAAATAAAATCTACAATGCAATCTATATGAATTCTAAGCCAATCTAAGTCAAAGTCAAACTTGGTCAACTCTACAGTCAATCTAAGTCAAATCAAGTCATATTAGGTCACAGGGAATCAAACTAAGTCAAATAGAGTCAAACAAGGTCAAACAAGTCAAGGTTAGTCAAATCTAGGTTAAAGTCAACTCCTGGTCAACACTCTAATCAAACTAGTCAATTACTAGTCAACATGATCAATCTGGGTCAAGTCTAAGTCAAACTTAGACCAACTAAGGTATTGGTCAAACAAAGACTAGTCAGTCAGGTAATTAAGTCAAACAAAGACTAGTCAACAAGGTGATTAGGTCAAACATGGTCAGACTAGTTGAACTAGTCATTATTAGGTCAATTAGGTCAAGGTTTGACCTATAGTTGACTTTGGTCAACCATGGTCAACAATCTAGTTAAACTAGGTCTACTTAGGTCAACTAATGTCAAACTAGTCAAGTTAGGTCAAACATGGTCAAACTAGTTTAAACTAGTCATTCTATGTTAATCCTAGTCAATTCTAGGTCAAAGTTGACCTATAGTTGACTTTGGTCAACAAGGGTCAACTTGCCAGTCAACCTAGGTCTACTAGTCCTAATGGTCAACTCTAACTCACTAACCATGGGCCATAGGCTAGTAACTTTAGACCATAGACTAAGACATCAAGTCTATATACATATATATATCTAATATATAGTCAACCATATATATATAATACCATAATCTATATTTATACATATATATATCCCATTCACATATATATAATACCCTTATATATATAACATATATATATATATATATATATCACTATATAACTCATATACATATATAGGTAGAGAGAGAGAGAGGGAAGGAGAGAGAAACAGAAAACAGGGGGGGGGGGGGGTTGTCTCAGTTTCCTGAGAACAGGGAATCAAAGCCCCCTCCCCCAACACAACTAAAACACACACACACCCTACACACACACATACATGTATATACATGTGTATATACATGTATACTACCCAAAAACTCACCCACACACACACCAACATATATACTACATGTATACATACTAAAATACATATATACTATGTATAAATTATATCAAAATTGGGTTTAAAATCCATTTTCAAAAACTGGGAAATATCCCCAAAACTGGAAAAACTGCACTGTTACTCGAAATTGGGTAAACCCAATTTCACATCCAAAACCGAGCTAAGGCTCGATACTAGTGGTTGGTAATGGTAGCCCCTAGGTTCCTACTAGCCTGACACATGGCCATGACACGACACGGCGTGTCCACCAACTCCTAAACCCAATCGGGTAAAACACATACACTAACAGACACTACACGTCGTGCACACACGTAGACGAGTCTAGGATACGACACAAAGCGATACACATCTCGTGATCGTGTCAGTAGGTGAGTCTAGGGTTCGTGCACGTGTCCAGCACCCTGTACTGTGTCCACGTGTCGTGTAGAGGGGACACGACACGCGTATCAGAGAGGAAAATACGTGGTTTCAGACCGCGTCGTGCAGTGATGCACGCGTCTCGTGTACGCGACACAGGACACGACACATCTCGTGCTCGTGTCTTGGGGTTCGCCCTAGTTCCTCTACACATGTGTCACCCTGACACGTGTCCACGACTCGTGTACATGGGACACGAGACCCGTGTCAGAGCCGTTTTCATGGCTGTTCAGTGCAGTGCACGTCCCTTGCGGGGACGATTCCGTATCCGACACGACACGAGGTCATCCCAAACTTTAGGGATGACCTGTCAGTCAGTGCCCCGTGCTCTATGCCAATTTTGGCGTGTCCACGTGGCGTGTCCAAGGAGAACTGACACAGTGGTAGCAGGGCACATTTCAGTGTACTGTGCACTGTGTCCAGTGTGTGAAACTGAGAGCTTCGTGTCCAGATTTTGGACACGACACAACCCAATTTGTGCTCAGTGTTTTAGGGTTAGGTTTAGGGTTAGGTAGGCTAGGGTTTTGATCAAAAACATTTGAAAATCAGTGAGTTTACATGTACTGAAACAGTGAGCAAAATCAGTGTATTAACATGAAATTGAAATAGGATACGTGTCCAATACGGACACCAAATCGATCCTAGTTTTCACCAAACTTGTCCTACAGTTAGGGTAGACCTACATGCATGCATTTATGAAGAAAAATCACTACATTACATAGATAAAAATGAAAATACCTCTATGTGCTAGAAATCAAGAAATCTAATGTAGAGGGGGGGGGGGGGGGGGCTTCACTTCAACTTTGTGATGTCCAATACCTCAAAAACTCCAACTTCTAGTCTCCCCTAGCTCCCTTGGTATGTTAGGGTCCCAATGCAAAAGATTTGAGGTCAATAGGATCACTAATGGTGAAGTTATGTAGGTGTGAAGTTGAGGGAAAAATCAAGGTTTTAGTGTAATAAAAATGGGACCTTTTTGTGAAGGGGTGTACATATATAGGGGGGGTGTTCTTGGCTGCCATGGGGGGTAGGGGTAGGCTATAGGGTCCCCTTCCACCTTGCAAAACTTAGTCTCTAAGGCTTTGACTAGGGTTAGATATTCTAGGTTTCTAAATATCCTAGAAAGTTAAATATCTAGATATTTATCAACCTAGATATTTACACATAAAGTAAATATCTACACTTAGTCTTCTAGGTTAGTGACTAACCCCTAGATTAGGCTAAACTAGCTTAGGGACTAACATAACACTAATCAATAATTAATTAATAATAAAAACACATAATTTCAAATAATTCCAAATAAATCCTAGAAAATTACCAAAATACCCTTTAGGCCAAAAAGCCCTAATTTGATGTTCTAAGCCTATGGCTAAGCTCACATGATCATGGTTAGTCTCTAGGTTAAGGAATAGCTAGGGTTTACACTAGAGTTTATTAGTAAAATCACAAAGTCACAAGTCATGACTTAGGAATTGGTTTAACCTAACTAAAATCACCAGAAAATCATACCATGACTAAAATACCACTAATAAATAATAAAAATAATAAATTTTCAAAAATACCCTAATTTCAGAAAACTGGGTGTTACAAGTCTACCTACCTTAGAAGAATTTCGTCCTTGAAATTAAGATGGTCGTACTCCTCCTAGGTCACACCCCCAGTCAATCAAGGTCAAAAGATAACATGCAATCATAGACCTACTGGTCATGATTCTACAGTCTCAAAAGGGGTAACTATGCTATCTAGCATATCACAAGCATATCCTGACAGGTACTAATGGAATCACACAACAAGATGGGAAAAGAAGGACAGGAAAGACAAACCTGCTAACCCGTCACCTGCAGCGTCGGTCTCCTCGACCGTCATCGCAAAAGCTCCACCCCTTTGGTGCTGAGCTACAGGTGGCCTAGCACCCTCATAAGGAGGTGCAACTGGACAATCTATCATCTTGTGGGCATCAGACCCACAAAATAGACAAACCTTCAGCCTCCTCCTACAAGACTCCCAAATATGCCCTACCTTCTTGCAATACCCACAACTCTGTATCCTCTGATCCTGTCCTCGAGGCTGATGCTGAACTCTAACAGGTGTCTGCTGAATGTGAGGCCTCTTGGCCTGACCTCCACTGCTGCCTGCTCCCTGGGTATCACGGCCCCTCTTGAGCTTCAGCTCAAGATCATCCTCAGCTGCCATCGCTCCTGCCAGAATGTCCTCGAAGGTGGCACTCCTCTCACTCTTGGTCAAGGACTTGACTTCCTTGACCAAGCCCTTTCTGAACCTCCTCGCCTTCGCTGTCTCGCTAAGGCCCTCTACGAATCTGCTCAACCGGCAAAACTCACCGGCGTACTCCTCTACAGTCGGTTCCCCTGAACCAGGTTCTCGAACTGTGTCTCCAAGGCGCCGACTGCCTGATCTGGGAAAAACTTCCCCTTGAAGAGCTCCTTGAAAGCTCTCCATGCCTGCCCTGGAGTACCTACTCTCGGATCCGTCTGATACCAGGTACGGGCAAGATCCCGCATCTGGCTGGCTGCTGCCTCTACCTGGAGTCCGGCTGGTATCTCCGCCAGTCGAAAGATCTCCTCGATGTGCTCTATCCAGTCATCCGCATAAAGTATCCCCTCAGTACCCAAGAAGTCCCTGGGGTACATCTTCTTGAACTCCTGGATGCCCGGAATCCTCTGCTGCTGTCCTGCTCCTGCCTGCGGCTGGGCTGCCAGCCTCTCTATCGTCGCTGTAGCCAGCTGATGGACATCCTCAATGCCTCTGGTAAATGCTGTCGTCTGACGCTGCTGCTGGGTCTGATGCGACTCAAGAAACTGCTGAAAATATGAAAACATCTGTGCAGCATCCACATACCCAGATGGCATCTGCTGCTGGTACTCCTGCTGGTACTGCTGCTATTGCTGATACTCTGGCTGAAAATGAGGCTGACGAAACTGCGGAGGAGGCATATCTGGGGTAGCTGGGATAGTCCTCGGAATAGGTGGAGGAGGACTACCAAAAGTAGATACTCCTACGTGAGCAGACGTAAGGAGTGGTACAGTCCCAGCTGTAGGCTGTACTGGACGAGAATCGGCAGACCTCTCAGAATCTGCCGGCACAGAGCGATGTGACCTAGTCTCCACCATCCTGAAGATAGATCAATAAGGAAGTCAATAACGGTACAAGGATGACAGTATCAAGGATAATACGAAAATAGATTATACAGATTTGAACAAAAGTCAGTAGATTCAAATCCCTGGAAATTTCCTAGTTGTGATTGAGTATCCTCTCTCTAAGCCTATTATCAAATCCTATCACAGGCTGTAGTGATACTCTAGTTCGAATACCACTACATAAACTCGAGACCTGCATGGGCCACCACTAAAAATGTGTCACGACCCGCACCCTGTGTAGGGGCACGAGAAGTGGGTACGTCCAGCCTACGCCGCAGTGTCGGCGGTAGAACGCTGTCCTAGGTTGCTAACTAATCTCATGCAGTGTATATAATGTACTTGCCAAGATCTCAACTCCGAAAGGAAGACAAGTAAAAGATATGATATACTCAATCACAGTCTAAGCACGATAAGATATCACAGAAATCTAGATACCAACTAACAACAACAGAAATTAAACTACTAAAATAATAACAACAAGATCTCAAACAAAACTCTAATACAACTCAATATCTCAAGTTTAATACAACAAGCTCAAAACATGAAAGCTAAGTAAGTCTACTAGCTAATCTCCTGAATCACTCCTGAGAGTCGGAGCCAAAGGTAGCTAATCCCTCGCCAGGTCCATGGTAAGAAGGGCATGTGTCGTCAGGGGTATCATCTGTAATATTTTCAACAGGTCCAATCAGGACAGGAACGAGCACATCTCATCTAGAAATCCTAAGTAAATGACAAAGACTATAAAGCAGTTTTTAGACAGTTATACTGATGAGCATGGCAGTTTTATACAGATAATGATGTAGAGAAATAGTGAGGGTACAAGGAAAGTAAAGTAACTAACAAGAGAAGAAAACATGGCAAAGAAGACTGTAGTAAACTAGCTGAACTAGAATAACATGGTATAAGTCCAGACAGTATAAAAGGTAATCCCAGTGTGAGTCCAGTCCATATAATCCAATACTAGATGATTCCAGTACAAGATGAGTCCAGTAAAAATGAGTCCAGAAGTGATCCATGATTCCAGGGTAAGTCCAGACTATACTCTAACAGTGTGTTTTAAAATACTGAGATCAACATGTAAACGGCTAGGGGTAATCAGGCACATCGCACACTCGGCCAAGTGTGGGATGGCTAGCATTCCAGAATAGTTCCAAGGGAGGTGGTTCCAGATTTTAGGTATGTTCACATGTCTACTCAAGTATTTCCCCGCCCACAAATGAATCCATAATCCAACACTACAACCAGTATGAGTCCAGCCAATGATTCCAGAAATGATTCCAGTAGGGTGATGCCAGTAGTGATTCCAGATATAGAGGCCAGACATGAATAAATGAGTGTCGTATGTAATGGATCCAGCAATACTAATCGTGTTTGTACAGAGAATCACATATAGCTAACTAGAACTGAAATACAGTAAATAACAAATAATGAAAGAACTATCAGAGAATGTACTCGCCTGACACTCTGGAAAGAGTAGTATAATATCAGATGTCTGTACCAGGGTCATAATGTCCTAAAATAGAGTAATACAGTTATGACATGTCCAAAATGAAGGTAAATAAAATCTACAATGCAATCTATATGAATTCTAAGCCAATCTAAGTCAAAGTCAAACTTGGTCAACTCTACAGTCAATCTAAGTCAAATCAAGTCATATTAGGTCACAAGGAATCAAACTAAGTCAAATAGAGTCAAACAAGGTCAAACAAGTCAAGGTTAGTCAAATCTAGGTTAAAGTCAACTCCTGGTCAACACTCTAATCAAACTAGTCAATTACTAGTCAACATGATCAATCTGGGTCAAGTCTAAGTCAAACTTAGACCAACTAAGGTATTGGTCAAACAAAGACTAGTCAGTCAGGTAATTAAGTCAAACAAAGACTAGTCAACAAGGTGATTAGGTCAAACATGGTCAGACTAGTTGAACTAGTCATTATTAGGTCAATTAGGTCAAGGTTTGACCTATAGTTGACTTTGGTCAACCATGGTCAACAATCTAGTTAAACTAGGTTTACTTAGGTCAACTAATGTCAAACTAGTCAAGTTAGGTCAAACATGGTCAAACTAATTTAAACTAGTCATTCTATGTTAATCCTAGTCAATTCTAGGTCAAAGTTGACCTATAGTTGACTTTGGTCAACAAGGGTCAACTTGCCAGTCAACCTAGGTCTACTAGTCCTAATGGTCAACTCTAACTCACTAACCATGGGCCATAGGCTAGTAACTTTAGACCATAGACTAAGACATCAAGTCTATATACATATATATCTAATATATAGTCAACCATATATATATAATACCATAATCTATATTTATACATATATATATCCCATTCACATATATATAATACCCTTATATATATAACATATATATATATATATCACTATATAACTCATATACATATATAGGTAGAGAGAGAGAGAGGGAAGGAGAGAGAAACAGAAAACAGGGGGGGGGGGTTGTCTCAGTTTCCTGAGAACAGGGAATCAAAGCCCCCTCCCCCAACACAACTAAAACACACACACATCCTACACACACACATACATGTATATACATGTGTATATACATGTATACTACCCAAAAACTCACCCACACACACACCAACATATATACTACATGTATACATACTAAAATACATATATACTATGTATAAATTATATCAAAATTGGGTTTAAAATCCATTTTCAAAAACTGGGAAATATCCCCAAAACTGGAAAAACTGTACTGTTACTCGAAATTGGGTAAACCCAATTTCACATCCAAAACCGAGCTAAGGCTCGATACTAGTGGTTGGTAATGGTAGCCCCTAGGTTCCTCTAGGTTCCTACTAGCCTGACACATGGCCATGACACGACACGGCGTGTCCACCAACTCCTAAACCCAATCGGGTAAAACACATACACTAACAGACACTACACGTCGTGCACACACGTAGACGAGTCTAGGATACGACACAAAGCGATACACATCTCGTGATCGTGTCAGTAGGTGAGTCTAGGGTTCGTGCACGTGTCCAGCACCCTGCACTGTGTCCACGTGTCGTGTAGAGGGGACACGACACGCGTATCAGAGAGGAAAATACGTGGTTTCAGACCGCATCGTGCAGTGATGCACGCGTCTCGTGTACGCGACACAGGACACGACACATCTCGTGCTCGTGTCTTGGGGTTCGCCCTAGGTTCCTCTACACATGTGTCACCCTGACACGTGTCCACGACTCGTGTACATGGGACACGAGACCCGTGTCAGAGCCGTTTTCATGGCTGTTCAGTGCAGTGCACGTCCCTTGCGGGGACGATTCCGTGTCCGACACGACACGAGGTCATCCCAAACTTTGGGGATGACCTGTCAGTCAGTGCCCCGTGCTCTATGCCAATTTTGGCGTGTCCACGTGGCGTGTCCAAGGAGAACTGACACAGTGGTAGCAGGGCACATTTCAGTGTACTGTGCACTGTGTCCAGTGTGTGAAACTGAGAGCTTCGTGTCCAGATTTTGGACACGACACAACCCAATTTGTGCTCAGTGTTTTAGGGTTAGGTTTAGGGTTAGGTAGGCTAGGGTTTTGATCAAAAACATTTAAAAATCAGTGAGTTTACATGTACTGAAACAGTGAGCAAAATCAGTGTATTAACATGAAATTGAAATAGGATACGTGTCCAATACGGACACCAAATCGATCCTAGTTTTCACCAAACTTGTCCTACAGTTAGGGTAGACCTACATGCATGCATTTATGAAGAAAAATCACTACATTACATAGATAAAAATGAAAATACCTCTATGTGCTAGAAATCAAGAAATCCAATGTAGAGGGGGGGCTTCACTTCAACTTTGTGATGTCCAATACCTCAAAAACTCCAACTTCTAGTCTCCCCTAGCTCCCTTGGTATGTTAGGGTCCCAATGCAAAAGATTTGAGGTCAATAGGATCACTAATGGTGAAGTTATGTAGGTGTGAAGTTGAGGGAAAAATCAAGGTTTTAGTGTAATGAAAATGGGACCTTTTTGTGAAGGGGTGTACATATATAGGGGGGGTGTTCTTGGCTGCCATGGGGGGTAGGGGTAGGCTATAGGGTCCCCTTCCACCTTGCAAAACTTAGTCTCTAAGGCTTTGACTAGGGTTAGATATTCTAGGTTTCTAAAATATCCTAGAAAGTTAAATATCTAGATATTTATCAACCTAGATATTTACACATAAAGTAAATATCTACACTTAGTCTTCTAGGTTAGTGACTAACCCCTAGATTAGGCTAAACTAGCTTAGGGACTAACATAACACTAATCAATAATTAATTAATAATAAAAACACATAATTTCAAATAATTCCAAATAAATCCTAGAAAATTACCAAAATACCCTTTAGGCCAAAAAGCCCTAATTTGATGTTCTAAGCCTATGGCTAAGCTCACATGATCATGGTTAGTCTCTAGGTTAAGGAATAGCTAGGGTTTACACTAGAGTTTATTAGTAAAATCACAAAGTCACAAGTCATGACTTAGGAATTGGTTTAACCTAACTAAAATCACCAGAAAATCATACCATGACTAAAATACCACTAATAAATAATAAAAATAATAAATTTTCAAAAATACCCTAATTTCAGAAAACTGGGTGTTACAAGTCTACCTACCTTAGAAGAATTTCGTCCTCGAAATTAAGATGGTCGTACTCCTCCTAGGTCACACCCCCAGTCAATCAAGGTCAAAAGATAACATGCAATCATAGACCTACTGGTCATGATTCTACAGTCTCAAAAGGGGTAACTATGCTATCTAGCATATCACAAGCATATCCTGACAGGTACTAATGGAATCACACAACAAGATGGGAAAAGAAGGACAGGAAAGACAAACCTGCTAACCCGTCACCTGCAGCGTCGGTCTCCTCGACCGTCATCGCAAAAGCTCCACCCCTCTGGTGCTGAGCTACAGGTGGCCTAGCACCCTCATAAGGAGGTGCAACTGGACAATCTATCATCTTGTGGGCATCAGACCCACAAAATAGACAAACCTTCAGCCTCCTCCTACAAGACTCCCAAATATGCCCTACCTTCTTGCAATACCCACAACTCTGTATCCTCTGATCCTGTCCTCGAGGCTGATGCTGAACTCTAACAGGTGTCTGCTGAATGTGAGGCCTCTTGGCCTGACCTCCACTGCTGCCTGCTCCCTGGGTATCACGGCCCCTCTTGAGCTTCAGCTCAAGATCATCCTCAGCTGCCATCGCTCCTGCCAGAATGTCCTCGAAGGTGGCACTCCTCTCACTCTTGGTCAAGGACTTGACTTCCTTGACCAAGCCCTTTCTGAACCTCCTCGCCTTCGCTGTCTCGCTAAGGCCCTCTACGAATCTGCTCAACCGGCAAAACTCACCGGCGTACTCCTCTACAGTCGGTTCCCCTGAACCAGGTTCTCGAACTGTGTCTCCAAGGCGCCGACTGCCTGATCTGGGAAAAACTTCCCCTTGAAGAGCTCCTTGAAAGCTCTCCATGCCTGCCCTGGAGTACCTACTCTCGGATCCGTCTGATACCAGGTACGGGCAAGATCCCGCATCTGGCTGGCTGCTGCCTCTACCTGGAGTCCGGCTGGTATCTCCGCCAGTCGAAAGATCTCCTCGATGTGCTCTATCCAGTCATCCGCATAAAGTATCCCCTCAGTACCCAAGAAGTCCCTGGGGTGCATCTTCTTGAACTCCTGGATGCCCGGAATCCTCTGCTGCTGTCCTGCTCCTGCCTGCGGCTGGGCTGCCAGCCTCTCTATCGTCGCTGTAGCCAGCTGATGGACATCCTCAATGCCTCTGGTAAATGCTGTCGTCTGACGCTGCTGCTGGGTCTGATGCGACTCAAGAAACTGCTGAAAATATGAAAACATCTGTACAGCATCCACATACCCAGATGGCATCTGCTGCTGGTACTCCTGCTGGTACTGCTGCTATTGCTGATACTCTGGCTGAAAATGAGGCTGACGAAACTGCGGAGGAGGCATATCTGGGGTAGCTGGGATAGTCCTCGGAATAGGTGGAGGAGGACTACCAAAAGTAGATACTCCTACGTGAGCAGACGTAAGGAGTGGTACAGTCCCAGCTGTAGGCTGTACTGGACGAGAATCGGCAGACCTCTCAGAATCTGCCGGCACAGAGCGATGTGACCTAGTCTCCACCATCCTGAAAATAGATCAATAAGGAAGTCAATAACGGTACAAGGATGACAGTATTAAGGATAATACGAAAATAGATTATACAGATTTGAACAAAAGTCAGTAGATTCAAATCCCTGGAAATTTCCTAGTTGTGATTGAGTATCCTCTCTCTAAGCCTATTATCAAATCCTATCACAGGCTGTAGTGATACTCTAGTTCGAATACCACTACATAAACTCGAGACCTGCATGGGCCACCACTAAAAACGTGTCACGACCCGCACCCTGTGTAGGGGCACGAGAAGTG
The DNA here is from genome assembly GCA_029216955.1 of Iris pallida. Lineage (NCBI taxonomy): Eukaryota > Viridiplantae > Streptophyta > Magnoliopsida > Asparagales > Iridaceae > Iris > Iris pallida. Next base: position 22,112 of record JANAVB010009172.1, read on the forward strand.
GGTACGTCCAGCCTACGCCGCAGTGTCGGCGGTAGAACGCTGTCCTAGGTTGCTAACTAATCTCATGCAGTGTATATAATGTACTTGCCAAGATCTCAACTCCGAAAGGAAGACAAGTAAAAGATATGATATACTCAATCACAGTCTAAGCACGATAAGATATCACAGAAATCTAGATACCAACTAACAACAACAGAAATTAAACTACTAAAATAATAACAACAAGATCTCAAACAAAACTCTAATACAACTCAATATCTCAAGTTTAATACAACAAGCTCAAAACATGAAAGCTAAGTAAGTCTACTAGCTAATCTCCTGAATCACTCCTGAGAGTCGGAGCCAAAGGTAGCTAATCCCTCGCCAGGTCCATGGTAAGAAGGGCATGTGTCGTCAGGGGTATCATCTGTAATATTTTCAACAGGTCCAATCAGGACAGGAACGAGCACATCTCATCTAGAAATCTTAAGTAAATGACAAAGACTATAAAGCAGTTTTTAGACAGTTATACTGATGAGCATGGCAGTTTTATACAGATAATGATGTAGAGAAATAGTGAGGGTACAAGGAAAGTAAAGTAACTAACAAGAGAAGAAAACATGGCAAAGAAGACTGTAGTAAACTAGCTGAACTAGAATAACATGGTATAAGTCCAGACAGTATAAAAGGTAATCCCAGTGTGAGTCCAGTCCATATAATCCAATACTAGATGATTCCAGTACAAGATGTGTCCAGTAAAAATGAGTCCAGAAGTGATCCATGATTCCAGGGTAAGTCCAGACTATACTCTAACAGTGTGTTTTAAAATACTGAGATCAACATGTAAACGGCTAGGGGTAATCAGGCACATCGCACACTCGGCCAAGTGTGGGATGGCTAGCATTCCAGAATAGTTCCAAGGGAGGTGGTTCCAGATTTTAGGTATGTTCACATGTCTACTCAAGTATTTCCCCGCCCACAAATGAATCCATAATCCAACACTACAACCAGTATGAGTCCAGCCAATGATTCCAGAAATGATTCCAGTAGGGTGATGCCAGTAGTGATTCCAGATATAGAGGCCAGACATGAATAAATGAGTGTCGTATGTAATGGATCCAGCAATACTAATCGTGTTTGTACAGAGAATCATATATAGCTAACTAGAACTGAAATACAGTAAATAACAAATAATGAAAGAACTATCAGAGAATGTACTCGCCTGACACTCTGGAAAGAGTAGTATAATATCAGATGTCTGTACCAGGGTCACAATGTCCTAAAATAGAGTAATACAGTTATGACATGTCCAAAATGAAGGTAAATAAAATCTACAATGCAATCTATATGAATTCTAAGCCAATCTAAGTCAAAGTCAAACTTGGTCAACTCTACAGTCAATCTAAGTCAAATCAAGTCATATTAGGTCACAAGGAATCAAACTAAGTCAAATAGAGTCAAACAAGGTCAAACAAGTCAAGGTTAGTCAAATCTAGGTTAAAGTCAACTCCTGGTCAACACTCTAATCAAACTAGTCAATTACTAGTCAACATGATCAATCTGGGTCAAGTCTAAGTCAAACTTAGACCAACTAAGGTATTGGTCAAACAAAGACTAGTCAGTCAGGTAATTAAGTCAAACAAAGACTAGTCAACAAGGTGATTAGGTCAAACATGGTCAGACTAGTTGAACTAGTCATTATTAGGTCAATTAGGTCAAGGTTTGACCTATAGTTGACTTTGGTCAACCATGGTCAACAATCTAGTTAAACTAGGTTTACTTAGGTCAACTAATGTCAAACTAGTCAAGTTAGGTCAAACATGGTCAAACTAGTTTAAACTAGTCATTCTATGTTAATCCTAGTCAATTCTAGGTCAAAGTTGACCTATAGTTGACTTTGGTCAACAAGGGTCAACTTGCCAGTCAACCTAGGTCTACTAGTCCTAATGGTCAACTCTAACTCACTAACCATGGGCCATAGGCTAGTAACTTTAGACCATAGACTAAGACATCAAGTCTATATACATATATATATCTAATATATAGTCAACCATATATATATAATACCATAATCTATATTTATACATATATATATCCCATTCACATATATATAATACCCTTATATATATAACATATATATATATATATATATCACTATATAACTCATATACATATATAGGTAGAGAGAGAGAGAGAGGGAAGGAGAGAGAAACAGAAAACAGGGGGGGTTGTCTCAGTTTCCTGAGAACAGGGAATCAAAGCCCCCTCCCCCAACACAACTAAAACACACACACACCCTACACACACACATACATGTATATACATGTGTATATACATGTATACTACCCAAAAACTCACCCACACACACACCAACATATATACTACATGTATACATACTAAAATACATATATACTATGTATAAATTATATCAAAATTGGGTTTAAAATCCATTTTCAAAAACTGGGAAATATCCCCAAAACTGGAAAAACTGCACTGTTACTCGAAATTGGGTAAACCCAATTTCACATCCAAAACCGAGCTAAGGCTCGATACTAGTGGTTGGTAATGGTAGCCCCTAGGTTCATCTAGGTTCCTACTAGCCTGACACATGGCCATGATACGACACGGCGTGTCCACCAACTCCTAAACCCAATCGGGTAAAACACATACACTAACAGACACTACACGTCGTGCACACACGTAGACGAGTCTAGGATACGACACAAAGCGATACACATCTCGTGATCGTGTCAGTAGGTGAGTCTAGGGTTCGTGCACGTGTCCAGCACCCTGCACTGTGTCCACGTGTCGTGTAGAGGGGACACGACATGCGTATCAGAGAGGGAAATACGTGGTTTCAGACCGCGTCGTGCAGTGATGCACGCGTCTCGTGTACGCGACACAGGACACGACACATCTCGTGCTCGTGTCCTGGGGTTCGTCCTAGGTTCCTCTACACATGTGTCACCCTGACACGTGTCCACGACTCGTGTACATGGGACACGAGACCCGTGTCAGAGCCGTTTTTACGGCTGTTCAGTGCAGTGCACGTCCCTTGCGGGGACGATTCCGTGTCCGACACGACACGAGGTCATCCCAAACTTTGGGGATGACCTGTCAGTCAGTGCCCCGTGCTCTATGCCAATTTTGGCGTGTCCACGTGGCGTGTCCAAGGAGAACTGACACAGTGGTAGCAGGGCACATTTCAGTGTACTGTGCACTGTGTCCAGTATGTGAAACTGAGAGCTTCGTGTCCAGATTTTGGACACGACACAACCCAATTTGTGCTCAGTGTTTTAGGGTTAGGTTTAGGGTTAGGTAGGCTAGGGTTTTGATCAAAAACATTTGAAAATCAGTGAGTTTACATGTACTGAAACAGTGAGCAAAATCAGTGTATTAACATGAAATTGAAATAGGATACGTGTCCAATACGGACACCAAATCGATCCTAGTTTTCACCAAACTTGTCCTACAGTTAGGGTAGACCTACATGCATGCATTTATGAAGAAAAATCACTACATTACATAGATAAAAATGAAAATACCTCTATGTGCTAGAAATCAAGAAATCTAATGTAGAGGGGGGGCTTCACTTCAACTTTGTGATGTCCAATACCTCAAAAACTCCAACTTCTAGTCTCCCCTAGCTCCCTTGGTATGTTAGGGTCCCAATGCAAAAGATTTGAGGTCAATAGGATCACTAATGGTGAAGTTATGTAGGTGTGAAGTTGAGGGAAAAATCAAGGTTTTAGTGTAATGAAAATGGGACCTTTTTGTGAAGGGGTGTACATATATAGGGGGGGGTGTTCTTGGCTGCCATGGGGGGTAGGGGTAGGCTATAGGGTCCCCTTCCACCTTGCAAAACTTAGTCTCTAAGGCTTTGACTAGGGTTAGATATTCTAGGTTTCTAAAATATCCTAGAAAGTTAAATATCTAGATATTTATCACCCTAGATATTTACACATAAAGTAAATATCTACACTTAGTCTTCTAGGTTAGTGACTAACCCCTAGATTAGGCTAAACTAGCTTAGGGACTAACATAACACTAATCAATAATTAATTAATAATAAAAACACATAATTTCAAATAATTCCAAATAAATCCTAGAAAATTACCAAAATACCCTTTAGGCCAAAAAGCCCTAATTTGATGTTCTAAGCCTATGGCTAAGCTCACATGATCATGGTTAGTCTCTAGGTTAAGGAATAGCTAGGGTTTACACTAGAGTTTATTAGTAAAATCACAAAGTCACAAGTCATGACTTAGGAATTGGTTTAACCTAACTAAAATCACCAGAAAATCATACCATGACTAAAATACCACTAATAAATAATAAAAATAATAAATTTTCAAAAATACCCTAATTTCAGAAAACTGGGTGTTACACGGGTGACGGTGGAGGCTCGAGAAAGTGTATCAACTCTGCCGTACTTCTTGGACTATCCGACGTAGTCATAGCTCTTGAAGAAATTGCCCTTCGTAGGTTGCTTGCCTCTTGTAGGGGTTTGGTACCCTGCTATTTATAGTGATATATGTTTTAAGCCGCATAGATGGCCCATGGCCATGTGGCTACAACAGCACGTAAAGACCCGCTCTTTGGCCGCCAGCTGGCAATTTGTTCGGATTTTGTTACAGCAAATCTGGGTAGTTGAGACTTGGTCAGCCTGCCACATGTCCTATCGTAGGATAGGATTAATCTGCTGTAGTCATTTTGAGCCGCATAAGTCTTTCATTTTTCGGCTATGCTAGGCCGCATAAGACTTATGTGGCTTAGGTTGCAGTCTCCCTTAGTCCGTATGTAGCTTAAGGACTTTTGAGCCACATAGATTCTGTATTTTGGGCCGCATAAAGCTCATGCGGCTTAGGTTACAGTAACCCTTGGCCGCATGAAGCTTATAGACTTTAGGGCCGCATAGGTTGAGCCGCATAAGGTTCATGCGGCTCGGGTAGCAATCCTTCTGGCCGCATGACTATGTCTATGCACATGAACCTTATTTTTGGTGACATGATATTTTGTCTGATCATTTTTTATCTTTTTGTTAGAGTGTCAGAGCTGTCATTTTTGTCAGCTTTGACAGAGTTTGTCAGCTTTATCAGAAGGACTGATCAACTTGGCCGCATATCTTTCTTCTGCGGCTCAAATCAGTCTGGTTGCAGACAGGCCGCATGGGGTGCTGAATCTGTCATGCGGCTCTCCTTTATGCGGACCAGTTTGGCCCAAAGTACTCATGCGACCAGTTGTGATTCGTATGAACCCTATATTTTTTTATGCTTCTACAAGACACCCTTCAAAGTTTTCAAATTGCAAATTTGGAATACTTTGAATAAGAAGCATGGAGATATGTCAAGCCGCAGGGAGTCTTCAAGTCAGAAGAGACCTTTAGCCGTAGGGCAATTTCGAGCCGCAGGGAGATCTTGAGCCGCATGGAAATTTCGAGCCGCAGAAAGATCTTGAGCCGCAGAGAGACCCCATCCAGCCTGCCAGCCATCACTGCTGCATTTAATTTCTTGATTTGGTTTTGGATTTGGGTTCTCTTTTCGAGATAAAGCCGACGGTTACTAGGGATAAAATCTTCAAACGTCGTCATTATCTTTAATGATCTCGAGAATCGAAGCGGCACTCTTCAGAAACTCTATAAATAGGGGTCATTCGGAGAGAGATTTTTCTCTTTCACCTTATTCTCCTTCATTTTCATCATCCTTTCTGTCTCAGTTTAGCCCTGGCTCCAAAAGCTTCCAAGTCGACTGGTGATGTGGCCAAAGGGAAGGGACTTGCCTCTCCGTTGAGAGCAGCGGACTCTCCTTTCATTCATCCCGACGTGCAACCCCCTATCAAGGGTAAGGACGGTAGGAAGACGACGACTGAAATTTTGAATGGCCATATCGCATATTTTATGCACGGGCCTGTCATATATCGCCTCTGTGCTTTAAGCCTGGTCGATGCATGCCCTATCTCATTTGGACCGCATGTTTTCTGTATTATAGGGCCGCATGAGTTGAGCCGCATAAGAGTTACACATTTGAACCTGAATCGCATAAGTGCCCCAAGACTGATCCGTATGAGCACTTCATGACTGAGCCGTATAAGTGCCTCATGACTGAGCCGCATGAGCACTTCATAACTGAGCCGCATGAACCGCATATGTGCCTCATGACTGGGCCGCATGAGCACTTCATGACTGAGCCGCATAAGTACCTCATGACTGAGCCGCATGAGTTCTGTTTGGCTAGGCCGCATAACTAAAGAATGACCTTTGTTTTCTTCTTACTACTAACCCTTTTTTCCTTTTTTATATTTTATAGGGATCTGGCTAGCAAATTTCTCCAGGACCGGTGTCGGTGACAGAGTAAAAATGCACCATTCTGACACATATATCAGACAACTCAAAACTCTTCAGGTTTCGGAAGAGTTTTCCTTGCGCCAATTTGGCATACACATCAGATAACTCAGAACTCCTCATGCTTCGGAAGAGTTTTCCCCAGGTGGTAGGAAGAACCTTTATACCTCGGAGAGTTGGACGGTGGTCAGGCGTCATCATGAACGTCCTATCTTCACGGCTCTCCAAGTAGGCAAAACCACCATCAGGGATGTTGTTTTGAAGGTATGGTCTTTTGGAGGAGCAGGGCTAAGGTATCCGCAATACGGAGGGGAGAAAAGGATGCTATATTTGCCCTCCTCTGGGCAGCTCCTTGGACATTCAACAGCCTTGTTTGCTTCTCAGCAGTAAAACATGACTTCTTTCGAGGGCCACAAAACTGCTTTTTGGTGAAGGCGAAGTGCTGTCAAACTGACCAAACTATGTATTGCTAGATTTTCTATTCTTTTTTTTCTACTGCTGATGTAGTCCTATGAATGTAACTGATTTTGAATAAATAGAATACATTCACTCCATTTTTTTGCTTGTGGTATCTGTGGTGCTTGTATTAGAGGGCCTAATACAGCATTTTGATAAAAAAAAATATCCTACTGGAGGACTTTTTGTGGACCTATTGCCCTTTTGTGCATTTGGAAATGCGAGCAAATAGATTTGAATGATATTTTGTGGACCTACTACTCTTTTTGTGCACCGATGGTGCGAGTAATAGATTAGGATAACTTTTGTGGACCTATTACCCTTTTGCGCATTGGTGGTGCGGGTAATATATTTGAAACGAAACCAACCAGAGGTAATATGGATGTGATAGGTTTTGTGGTCTTAACACCATGTCTTTTATCCCGGGTTGGGTACAGGTGTTAAGTCGGGAGACTATCGGTATCAGAGGTAATATGGACGTGACATGTCACGACCCACACCCTAGAGTAAGGGAACGAGAAGTGGGTACGTCCATCCTACGCCGCAGTATCGGCGGTAGAACGCTGTCCTAGGTCAAACATCTAACAATATAAAGGTACATGTACAGTATATACACTCCGAATGGAGGTGACATAGCAAATACAGTCTCAACCACATCTAAGGTAGAGCATGATAAAAGATACATAAAATATGAAATCCATAAAGAGATACCGCAGATAGAAGTCTAAGTGTCTAAGATACACAAACCCAAAAAATATCGCAAATCTTAAATACAGTAATCCATAAAGTAAATACAACTCAAGACAACTAAAATAACTATCTATACAACCTCTACTGTGTCTCCTCTAGGCTAGCAGGCAACCTCCAAGCTATCTGTAAAATTTATCAACAGGTCCAGTTAGGACAGGAGCGAGCACAAAACATCCCACGCAGTTCACATCAAGTTAGGAAATATAAAGCATGTAATAGAGTAAGATACAGAAAATGCTGAAAGAAGAATGTATATGAAAAACAGCAGAGATTTGATAATAGGAAATATTTATATATGATAAGTAAGAACCGTAAGCAATATTTGATTTAGAGTACAATATGGTTATGTAAACGGTTTAGGACAAGACAATGGTAACTCCATTGTACGTGAGTGCACAATGGATATATACAATAGTTATACAATATTATACAATAGGATTTGATTAGATAACCAATTCTACTCCACCTCCCCAATCAATACACAAGGATCCACTCCAGTTACGTTATCTTATACAATAGTGTACAATGTTATACAATAAATGTACAATGTTATACAATAGTTGTACAATGGTCTATCCATGGGACTAATGTGATAATGAGAGTACAATGTGCACAATGAGAAAACAAGAATAAGGGTATTCAATAAATATAATATGTAAGTGAAACGCACATCACAATATGTATTTAGTGAATACAAGGGGATAACATCTCAAAAGAAGATCCATATAGATAACAATCGTGTCAGTATCAAGTACAGTAATCTAGAGCAAGAATGTAAATCCATACAAGTATGAAACGGTCAGAGAATGTACTCGTCTGATAATCTGAATAGCTGATAGGTATATAGGTCCAAACTGAAGCCACATAGTCCTATTTAGAGCAACACAGGTCAAGATGTATACGAGAGATGATAAATGAAATGTACAATGCATCTGCATGCTGTCTAGGTCAAACTAGACTAAAGTCAATACTTGGTCAACTCTAGTCAACCACACTAGTCAAATTAGGTCAACTAGGTCAAGTCCTAGCCCAAACAAGTCTAACAAGTCTCACTAGGCCTAACCAAGCCTAGGCTAGCACTCACACAATCACAAGACAATGTGAACCACAATAATGCATAATATAAAATAGATAATATATATAAATACATACCTTCATACATACATGCATATCCATATTACATACATATTTATATATATAGGCATATGTTACATCATGCATATTTACATAGTTACATAGATATATTCATTCATGCACATTTACATACATACTTTTCTATATTATATATGTTAACATTCATTACAATGCAATATATTTACTTATACCTTTGATTGATTCATTCATTCATATATGATATTCATTCATGCATTTATACATTCATTCATATCCCATATGCATGCATATTTTAGTTCAGGCATTAATATCCATTCACATATCATTAAGTTGCATACATATACTTATTTTTATTACATACATGTCATTCATGCATATTACATACTTACATACATCTATACATTATATACATTGTATACAACATGTAAAAATAGAAGAGAGAAAATGGGGGAAAAAAATAAAATGGAAAGGGAAGGGAAGTAAAATGTAAGAAAAAGGAAAAACAGTGGACATATACATGCTTGCATCATATATTCTACAGTACCATACATGCTATCATTATATATTGCATTATATTATTTATATATTATGCAATCATATCTATCATTCCATGTATACCTTGCATTCATATCTAGCATTCATTATATACTTTCATGCATATATTGTATACCATTCTTTCATTCATGCATTGCTTACATACATTATATTAATTGCATTCCTACATGCTTGGATTCAACCTTATATATATATTAATGTAAAGAGGATATATATTATATATATATATTATTTCATTCATCTAACATATCATGTATTACATACTCTATATTCATTTAATACCCATACTACATAGGCTCATAGGTTACACAAAATGCATATATTGTATAGTCACTCTTCTACTTAAAACTAATACTGTACAAATTGGGCCTCTACTAAATTCTAGGATTAAAGTATGTTGTAGCCCTTCGTGTTAGCTTTTCGAAACTTCAAACGGATCGCATTTTCGTGTCCGGAAGCTCCCGAAATCGCGAAAATACCGAAACACATTCGTCTTTCGTACAGCTGACACTCAAATAATTCTACAGAAAGTTACAAAAAGAATTTGGCTTATTAAAATATATATTTGGAAAGCTAACTTCGATACGGTTCTTTTAAAAAATAGGAAGATGAATCGGAGTTCTAAGCTAAAAGTTATGACATTTCTAAGTTGCTTTGGTTAATAAAAACGTGGATGAATATTATGACGAATTTGAGTTGTTTTAGACAAAAGAACACATATAGGCCAAGATACTTGGATACAAACATAGGTATCTAAATGAAACTCATTCTAACCATCATAACTAAGATCAATCCACTCTCTAACCATTCTAAAACTGAATTGAAATATCTATTTAAACTATTAACATACATACATACACATGGGATGTCCTAATTTGGGATCTATTAAGTAGGACACAAGACACATATCTAAAATCCTCAAGAGAGCTCCAAATGGCCTCAAATTTAAATCTAAATAGGACACATGCATGAGGATGGATCCTATGAATTCAAAACTAATTTATATGCAAAGGAAATCGATTTAGATGATGAGTTTTACCTATTGGGAGTGGAATCCCAATGAAATCCATTAGGACACGGCTTCGATACGAAGATCCCTCAAAGTGGACACTCCTCCTTGCACTCTGTCATGACCCGCACCCTGATTAGGGGCACGAGTACGTGGTTACGTCCAGCCTACACCGCAGCATCGGCGGTAGAACGCTGTCTAGGTCATCTAGAAATACTACAACTAAACAGATAAAGGTACCTGTACAGTATATACACTCCGAATGAAGGTGACATAGCAATACAGTCTCAATCACAAATGTAAAACTAAGGTAGATAGCATGGGAAAAAAATATGATAGATAAAACATGAAATGAGTCCAGGATCCACAAGTCAGAGCTATACACAAACGTCCAGAGTCTCAGAAAATATATAATAGATACTACAAACTGAAATGTACTAGCTGGCTCACAGGCCAGGCAAACCTAACTAACTATGCTACTCAGGGTGAGCAAAGTCTAGTGGCTCTACTAACAAGCCACGGTCCAAGTCTACTCTATCTAACCCGTCCCCAAAATAGGTCGGGCAATCAGCCTCTGAATCATCTGTAAAATATCATAACGGTATCCTGTCAGGAAAATGAGCAAGTACAACCACCAACAGCAGTTCCATATGAATTGACAAATACTATAAGAGACAGTATAATAAAATACAAGACAAAGATATAGGCGACTTGGGAACCATTCGAAAGTCGAGTTACAACCCTTAAACCAAACAAGGACCGGGGTTGTAACCCTTCTTTCAAACAGAACTTAGTCTCAAATCATGGTACAGTATAAAGGCAGGTAGAGCATGTGAGTAAATGAAATCATAGCATGGTAAAAAGTACAGAAAGTAAAACTGAACTGAAATATAAGATACGACAATAAATATAAAATATGATTTGAATTATTAGAGCGATATGTGATCAGCTAGGGAGTCAGGGTAGGGTTATCCACTTGGCCCGACAATCACAGAAAAATCTCTGGAAAGGGTCATGCCGGCCAACCTGGATAACCCGGCAAGGGGTGTCTGCTACACCCTACGTGAGGTGAGGGTGGCGCTAGCAAAATAAGGACATGGGGCTTTGATCACATAACCACTAATAATTTCCCCATCCCCGAATAGTAACATGGATCCGGACATGGCACGTCATGACACAGATTCAAAAGCAGGTGATCAGCCCACTCCCAAATCAATGTCTATATAAGTACATGAAATATTGATATCACACACCAATATACCAAAGAAAATCCGGGAATAACATCTCATGACAGTATCCGACGTATACTAGTCCGTGAACTATCGTGTCGAGAATCAAGTAAGACACTACAACTGAATCGGATATAGTAGATATCAAGACAATAAAAACTATCAGTGAATGTACTCACCTGCTGTCCTGAGCTGTAGGGTATATCAATGCTCAGAGTGGAGATCAGAGACCTAAAGATGAGATACTGTAAGTTAATTTAGGTTTAAACAAGTTCAGGAATGATTCACAATGAATGATATGCAATCTAGGTCAAACTAGGTCTCACTGAGTCACACTAAGTCCTGTCAAGTCAATCTAGGTCAAATCAAGTTATATAAAGTCAATCTAAGCCAAACCAAGTCAATCCTAAGTCATACCAGTCATCACAGGTCAAAATAAGTCGAAGAAAGTCAAACGGGGTCAAGAGTTGGCCTACAGTTGACTTTTGGTCAACTGGTCAACCCTGATCAACTCTGGTCAACTCTAGGTCAACCCTGGTCAACTCTAGGTCAATGGTGACTAATAGTTGACTTTTGGTCAACTACACAAGTCTAAAGAAATTTGGGACTAAATTGGGTAAAACGTTGACCCATAGTTGACTTTCGGTCTAAAAAGTCAACCGGGGGGGTCAAGACTAGGTCTAGACGACTATTTCTAACTATTACCAACCTCTACAACCCATATCCAAGTCCATCTTGGACTTCGAATTCAAATCTTGGCCGTAGGCCAATATCCTATTTTGCCCTTAAAAAGGGTAAAATTCTAGCTTAGGCAATTATCAAGTTATCCTATCTACGCTTGGTATTTTGACCCGAGCTCCCTAGGGTAGTAAGATACTAGCCTATACATATATTACCTACCAAGATACCTAAGTAAAGTGGACATTTAGTCCACGATACGGCCCATTGCCGATATCTTAAATATTTCAAAATACGCAATTGTACGGCGCGATACCGGCGCCCTACAACCCCGATTTCCACTCGGGAGCCTACCCACAAAATCTAATTCACGTATTCTTGCCCAACTCCAAGTTTCAACTCATTCCGATACTCCGAGCTCCGTTTCGCCCTCTAACTCGATCCCCTCTATTTCCTATTTCTCACTTTTCTTCCTATTCTTCTAACTTCTTCTAATTCTTAAACATCTTCTAATCTTCTCTATGTATCTATCTATATATAAATACACACTCTCCAATTTTCCTTATACACGCACATAAAGCACAAACACACAAAATACTCAATTTCTCGGATTTTAGCACACTGGGACAACCTGCACACCTTTAAGGCTCTCATGCTCACCTTTAAGGCACTTCTGCTCACCTTTAAGCCACTTCTGCTCACCTTTAAGGCTCTACTGCACAGTTTTTCCAGAATAGCATTCTGCACACTTCTAAGGCATTCCTGCACAACTACAAGGCTCTCATGCACAACTCTAAGGCTCTAATGCACAACTATAAGCATTGATACATACATATACAATATATATATATATATATATATATATATATATATATATATATATATATATATACATACCTATATAAAAACACCCAAACATGGACAAATGTATATATATATATATATATATATATATATATATAAGGCTCTACTGCACAGTTTTTCCAGAATAGCATTCTGCACACTTCTAAGGCATTCCTGCACAACTACAAGGCTCTCATGCACAACTCTAAGGCTCTAATGCACAACTATAAGCATTGATACATACATATACAATATATATATATATATATATATATATATATATATATATATATATATATATATATATATATATATATATATATATATATATATATATATATACATACCTATATAAAAACACCCAAACATGGACAAATATATATATATATATATATATATATATATATATATATATATATATATATATATACCACTCTCAAAAAGGATTAAACCATAATAAATCCTTAACCTATATTTTAAGGGAACCTACAAAGGCTATGGTCAACTAGTAGAGAATGATCCCCTCTATCATTTATGTGAAGGAATAATGCAAAAGGAGGAATTTAAAAGGGTTTAAAAATCATACCTAAAAGTGGATTTGAAAAGGAAGAAGGAGTTGGAAAGAAAGTAATGGAGAAGAAGAAGAAACTTAGTGAGGAAGTAAAAGAGGTGGAGGGGGTGGCCCTATAGGTGGCCGACCATGGTGCCAAGGGGTAGGGGCACTTGTATTTACAAGTTTGCCCGTCCCTAAGCCTAATGCAAAATTAATCCAAAATGGATTTTGAAAAATGCTAAAAATAAATAAAAATCATAATTAAACTTAATTACTCATGGGAGAACTAGTCCAAACTCCTAAACCCTAAAGTTTAGTGTGGTGGACCATGGTTAAATAACAAGCTAATTGCAACTCAAGTCGAAATTCACCGGGGTCCCGAATTAACTCGGAATGCGATGAAATTCGAACCCGACTTCTAATATATTTAAATAATAATATTCATAAAATAAAATTCCCAAAAATATTATAAAATGGAAAATTACCATTTTACCCCTAACTGGGAAAAGTGAGGGTGACAAGTCTATCCGCCTTAAAAAAAATTCGTCCTCGAAATTAAAACCAACAATAGTAAATATCAAAATCACAAGTCATGGCTTAAAATTTAAATGATTAAAATCTCAAAAATCAAGCATAAAATAAATGACTAAAATTATAAAATTTAAAATTACTCTCAAATAGAAACTGGGTGCTACAAGTCTATCCACCTTAAAAAAATCATCCTCAAAAATTAAAACAAGTAAACACACAAAAATCATGCAAATCGATAATCGTATGCGTCTGTCCAATCTTCATGATACTCAGAATCTCCGTCATGCCAGTGAACAAGGCTACAAAAATTACAGAGTCCTCAACTACGGTACATACATCTAGAATTATGGTATTTAAAATTTTCACATTGCCGCTAGCTTGGCAGCGAAAATCTTAAATTTCTACATCCGAGAAATACGTCCATAGTTCGACTATATGTCCTCAAGCTGCCTGCTAGCATGATCCTAGAAGATTCTAAAATCTCATAATCGAGGCGACCTAGCCCATACGACTTATCTCAGAAGAAAATCACATCACAAAACAATTTCATCCAATCGATCAAGAACAGATAGAATCGAATTTCAAACAGTTTATAATTAAGGAAGCAAATACGAAAATGAGATCGAAAGATTGGAACCTGCACTCTGCTCTGCTACTGCCTGAGTGGGCTCAACTGTCATGGCGAAAGCTCGCCCCTGCTGGCCTCCTCTAGCCTGCCGTACTCTGTCCTGGCCTGCCTGTCTGGCTGCACGGGCAGCACAGTTCTTCATCTGGTGGTCTGGAGCTCCACAGAATAGACAAACTCCTAGCTTCATCCTACAAGCATCCCGGGTGTGCCCTATCTTCTTGCAGAAAGCACACTGGACGACCTGTCTCTTGCCCTGACCCTGCTGCTGTTCGTCACGTGCTGGTGCCTGATGTACTCCGTCCTGGTCTCTTCGGATTCCACTGGCATGGTAATCCTTCAGCTGGTGATCGGGCGCCCCACAGTATAGGCAGACGCTTAACCTCTTCCTACAAGCCTCTCTAGTGTACCCTGGCCTCCTACAGAAAGTGCACCGAGTAGCCTGCCTCTGGCCTGGTCCTTGGTGCTGAACTGGGGTATCCTGAACTGTACTCGGTACAACCCTCTTAAGTGCTGCCATTGCCAGCTGATGGGAGTTCTCCATGCTCCGTCGCAACAGATCTGCCTGCGCGCTCTGAGTATGCAATATCCGCTGCAGAAGGGCCATCATCCCCTGAGTATCTGTCGGTAGCGGAGACGGCGTTGGAAGAATATCAGGAACGATTATGGACAATCCCGCTGCTGGAGGTGGAAGACCTCCTGGAACCGTCGCTGCTGCTCCCGCCTGAAGGGCAGGAACTGAGGCTGATGCTCCTGTAGTCGGAGGTGGAAGGCCTTCCGGATCTGACCTCTCTGGAACACTAGGCCCTGCTGTCTGAGAACGAGTCACTGTCATCCTGAAGACGAATTAAACCCAAGAGATCGATATGGCACAAGATAAGATATTATCAAAGGAGGATAATTGAATTCAAATGCAAGAAAAATTGTCATGGTAATCAAAAGATCAGAATTTTCCTAAAATATGATTGAGTAACTCCTATCATACCCTAGATCCTATGTCCTAATCGCAGGCTCGTAATTAGCACTCTAAGTCGAGCACCATTACGAGATCGCACTAATTACGACACTGACCTGCATTGGCCGCCACAAAAATGAGTCACGACCCGCACCCTGATTAGGGGCACGAGTACGTGGTTACGTCCAGCCTACGCCGCAGCATCGGCGGTAGAACGCTGTCTAGGTCATCTAGAAATACTACAACTAAACAGATAAAGGTACCTGTACAGTATATACACTCCGAATGGAGGTGACATAGCAATACAGTCTCAATCACAAATGTAAAACTAAGGTAGATAGCATGGGAAAGAAATATGATAGATAAAACATGAAATGAGTCCAGGATCCACAAGTCAGAGCTATATACAAACGTCCAGAGTCTCAGAAAATATATAATAGATACTACAAACTGAAATATACTAGCTGGCTCGCAGGCCAGGCAAACCTAACTAACTACGCTACTCAGGGTGAGCAAAGTCTAGTGGCTCTATTAACAAGCCACGGTCCAAGTCTACTCTATCTAACCCGTCTCCATAATAGGTCGGGCAATCAGCCTCTGAATCATCTGTAAAATATCATAACAGTATCCTGTCAGGAAAATGAGCAAGTACAACCACCAACAGCAGTTCCATGTGAATTGACAAATACTATAAGAGACAGTATAATAAAATACAAGACAAAGATATAGGCGACTTGGGAACCATTCGAAAGCCGAGTTACAACCCTTAAACCAAACAAGGACCGGGGTTGTAACCCTTCTTTAAAACAGAACTTAGTCTCAAATCATGGTACAGTATAAAGGCAGGTAGAGCATGTGAGTGAATGAAATCATAGCATGGTGAAAAGTACAGAAAGTAAAACTGAACTGGAATATAAGATACGACAATAAATATAAAATATGATTTGAATTATTAGAGCGATATGTGATCGGCTAGGGAGTCAGGGTAGGGTTATTCACTTGGCCCGACAATCACAGAAAAATCTCTGGAAAGGGTCATGCCAGCCAACCTGGATAACCCGGCAAGGGGTATCTGCTACACACTACGTGAGGTGAGGGTGGCGCTAGCAAAATAAGGACATGGAGCTTTAATCACATAACCCCTAATAATTTTCCCCATCCCCGAATAGTAACATGGATCCGGACATGGCACGTCATGACACGAATTCAAAAGCAGGTGATCAGCCCACTCCCAAATCAATGTCTATATAAGTACATGAAACATGGATATCACACACCAATATACCAAGGAAAATCTAAGAATAACATCTCATGACAGGATCCGACGTATACTAGTCCGTGAACTATCGTGTCGAGAATCAAGTATGACACTACAACTGAATCGGATATAGTAGATATCAAGACAATAAAAACTATCAGGGAATGTACTCGCCTGCTGTCCTGAGCTGTAGGATATATCAATGCTCAGAGTGGAGATCAGAGACCTAAAGATGAGATACTGTAAGTTAATTTAGGTTTAAACAAGTTTAGGAATGATTCACAATGAATGATATGCAATCTAGGTCAAACTAGGTCTCACTGAGTCACACTAAGTCCTGTCAAGTCAATCTAGGTCAAATCAAGTTATATCAAGTCAATCTAAGCCAAACCAAGTCAATCCTAAGTCATACCAGTCATCACTGGTCAAAACAAGTCGAAGAAAGTTAAATGGGGTCAAGAGTTGGCCTACTGTTGACTTTTGGTTAACTGGTCAACCCTGGTCAACTCTAGTCAACTTTAGGTCAACCCTGGTCAACTCTGGTCAACTCTAGGTCAATGGTGACTAATAGTTGACTTTTGGTCAACTACACAAGTCTAAAGGAATTTGGGACTAAATTGGGTAAAGCGTTGACCCATACTTGACTTTCGGTCTAAAAAGTCAACCGGGGTCAACCGGGGTCAAGACTAGGTCTAGGCGACTATTTCTAACTATTACCAACCTCTACAACCCATATCCAAGTCCATCTTGGACTTCGAATTCAAATCTTGGCCGTAGGCCAATATCCTATTTTGCCCTTAAAAAGGGTAAAATTCTAGATTAGACAATTATCAAGTTAGCCTACCTACGCTTGGTATTTTGACCCGAGCTCCCTAGGGTAGTAAGATACTAGCCTATACATATATTACCTACCAAGATACCTAAGTAAAGTGGACATTTAGTCCACGATACGGCCCATTGCCGATATCTTAAATATTTTAAAATACGCAATGGTACGGCGCGATACCGGCGCCCTACAACCCCGATTTCCACTCGGGAGCCTACCCACAAAATCTAATTCACGTATTCTTGTTCCACGCCAAGTTTCAACTCATTCCGATACTCCGAGCTCCGTTTTGCCCTCTAACTCCATCCCCTCTATTTTCTATTTCTCACTTTTCTTCCTATTCTTCTAACTTCTTCTAATTCTTAAACTTCTTCTAATCTTCTCTATGTATCTATCTATATATAAACACACACACTCTCCAATTTCCCTTACACACGCACATAAAGCACAAACACACAAAATACTCAATTTCTCGGATTTTAGCACACTGGGACAACCTGCACAACTTTAAGGCTCTTATGCTCACCTTTAAGGCACTTCTGCTCAGCTTTAAGGCACTTCTACTCACCTATAAGGCTCTACTGCACAGTTTTTCCTGAATAGCATTCTGCACACTTCTAAGGCATTCCTGCACAACTACAAGGCTCTCATGCACAACTCTAAGGCTCTAATGCACAACTATAAGCATTGTTACATACATATACAATATATATATATATATACATACCTATATAAAAACACCCAAACATGGACAAATGTATATATATATATATATATATATATATATATATATATATATATATATATATATATATATACACCACTCTCAAAAAGGATTAAACCATAATAAATCCTTAACCTATATTTTAAGGGAACCTACAAAGGCTATGGTCAACTTGTAGAGAATGATCCCCTCTATCATTTATGTGAAGGAATAATGCAAAAGGAGGAATTTAAAAGGGTTTAAAAATTATACCTAAAAGTGGATTTGAAAAGGAAGAAGAAGGAGTTGGAAAGAAAGTAATGGAGAAGAAGAAGAAACTTAGTGAGGAAGTAAAAGAGGTGGAGGGGGTGGCCCTATAGGTGACCGGCCATGGTGCCAAGGGGTAGGGGCACTTGTATTTACAAGTTTGCCCCTCCCTAAGCCTAATGCAAAATTAATCCAAAATAGGTTTTGAAAAATGCTAAAAATAAATAAAAATCATAATTAAACTTAATTACTCATGGGAGAACTAGTCCAAACTCCTAAACCCTAAAGTTTAGTGTGGTGGACCATAGTTAAATAACAGGCTAATTGCGACTCAAGTCGAAATTCACCGGGGTCCCGAATTAACTCGGAATGCGATGAAATTCGAACCCGACTCCTAATATATTTAAATAATAATATTCATGAAATAAAATTCCCAAAAATATTATAAAATGAAAAATTACCATTTTACCCCTAACTGGGAAAAGTGAGGGTGACACACTCCTCTTCCAATCCTTGGTAGCACCCTTCCCTTGGAGAATGGGAATGATTGAGGGAAGGTTTGGTGAAGGAATAATTTGATTTGGCGATCAAATCAATGAGAAGGCTCTCTAAAATTAGGGAAGAACAAAAGAAAAATAAAAGAGGCAAGATTGTAATGAATAAAATGAATCATTCTCCCCTAAAGGTGGCTGCCATAAAGAGTCCATTAGAGCTAATGGAAAATGTCCTAATTGCCCCTCTCTAGTCTCATATGGTTAAGTCTAGATTAGGTTCAAGTTTGGGGTCAAAATGATCTAGTTTTGAGTCTCTAACTATACCATTCTAACATGATAAAAAATTAGTTTAATTAACTAACTTAAATGTTGGGTTTTGTGGACCATGCTTAACTTAATATTGGGTCCCATCTAGAGTTTAAGCTACCCGGGTCACAATACAAGTCAGAACGAGACGAAACCCAAACCCGACTAAACAAATCCAATAAAAATAATATTAAAAATATAAAAAATTTCCAAAATATTAAAATAAAAAAAATGACCAAAATTATAATACATCAATTTAAATATTATTAAAATAATCTAAAATTTACCAATTAATCAAAATCCTAAATAATTCAAAAGTCGCAAAATGACCAAAATATCCTTAGCCTAAAAAATTGTAAATAGATATTCTAATCACATGGTTAGGTCCCCATGGTCATGGTTATTCTCTAGGCTCAACAGTTCTAGGGTTCACTAGCTAACACATCAAAATTATAATTTACCAATTTAAAATAGTATTAAATTAATTAAAAATTTCCATAAATCATAAATCCTATTATTAAATAATAAACTTTTGTAAAGGTTCAAAATTACCCTCATTTTAGAAAAGTGGGTGTTACAAGTCTACCCTCCTTAGAAAATTTCGTCCTCGAAATTAAAATGTTCCTACCCCTTCTAGGTCAAACCCCCACAATCAAAGTCTCAAAACTTAATCAATCATACAATTTAAAGGGACGGCATACAGGGTCATGGCATACGGTGGTAATGAAAGTCTCATCTGGGTATACTAGTCACACTAGACCAAAACAATCATAGGGTATCAAAACATACAAGCAATCAAGGGTGTTGAACTAGAAAAATTACAAAAACAACAATCATCAAGGCTGTAAGGCAGTCTACCATCCTATATAAAAACTGGTAATTATCAAAAATAAAATAAGATAACTACTAATCATTATAGAGGGGTACTATTTAAGAAAAATCAAAACCAAAAGTTTAAGGAACGAAAGTCAATAGCATTGAATCCAATCACAATATAATATAAATAGAAAGAGAGAGTGTTAGAGAGAGAAAAACTAACATTATGTAAAGGTTATGTGGTTAGTGTGTGTGTGTATGGGTGTATGTGGACATGTTCATAGGGTTAGATAGTAGACATGTGTGTGTGTGTGTGTGTGAAATATACATGAAAGTGTATAGGAGGATTTGGGTTTTAAAACAATAGCTATCAAGTTACACTACTCATGGCATATTAGTTAAACAATCTACAATGCACAACCTATTTACTCATAACATGCATGGCTAACCATATATATACATATATCTATATGTATAGAGGTAGAGATTTAGTTATGTATCTATATACATTATAACAGTATGCATAAATTATATATATATATATATATATATATATATATATATATATATATATATATATATATATATATATATATATATATATATATATATATGAACATAACATAGAGATGAAGGGTTAGGTTTACATGGCAGTTGTGAACATTAGTGTACATTAGTGTAGAGTGTCAAGAGTACAGGGGTTATAACTTAAAATAAAGGGTTCAATCATTCATTTCAGTTTAACATTACATATTAAATCTGAAATTGAACTAAACATTTAAAATCAATGTGAAAAATGTTAACATGTATTCAGTTTCAGGATTTTGGTGAAATTCGAACATCAAAACCATCCCAATGTTCACCACAACCACAACCTAACATGTAAGAGTATGAAACCTAACATTATATTCCTACATACAACAATGTATATGGCTCAAAACATTACATTTAAAAACTACAAATTGAACTAATCACTTAGAATCTAGTGTTAAAGGTTTAATATGCACACGGTCTCAGATTTGATAAATTCAAACACAAAATTTAACCAATTTCTTTAAGAATTGAAATCCTGTATATAACATACATGTGCAGTGATGTAAACAACAACTAATAATATAAAATTTACATTTAATTTACGAATTTAATCTGGAAAACAGAGAACTAGTCACTGATACTGTACTATATTAAAAATATTAGGATTTTGAGAAATTAACATCAAACATATTAATATGCATTTAGATAGGTTGGTAATCAAGTGTAGCATGCATACGTGTCAGGCAAGTATCTGTGTCCACTATATATATATATATATATATATATATATTAAGGTAATACAAGAAATAATGACAAGAAAGAAATAATGATAAAATCTGTTCTGCTTATCTGTTTAAAAGAAGGAACCATTTTGAAACCAGAGCTATAATATCAAATCCAAGTTAAGGTCTAGCAAAATCATCGATTCATTGTATTAGAAAAAAATTTATAGCAAGAAGTTATACTAGATTTATAGTAACAGCTAAGCTACTCCTACTCATACTCCTACTCCTAAGTTATTTGATGATGGAATACAATTTATAACAACAGAATGGTACGATAGAGATGATATGTTTAAAAATTTTCTCAAGATACAATCTGATAATCATATACGTCTGTCCAAAATCATGTTACTCAGAGTCCTTGCCATGCCAATAAGCAAGGCTGCGATAAACGATAGATTTCATAACTGGGGTATGCACCTCTACAATCATGTCGTCTGGAAATCTCGCTATGTCGACTAGTATAGCTGTGAGAAATTCCAAATCTCATAACCAAGATACGTACATCCGAAGTCAGGTCCCTATATTTTCGCCATGCTAGCTAATATGGCTGCGATAAACTACAGGTTCCATAATCAAGTAGACGTTTTACCATCCATGTATTCCCGTCAACATATGTTATCAGAAAATATCGTAACTCAGGCCATAAAATTCATCTCGATAGGAAAATCAAAATCAACAATGATCCAACAAAATCAAATTCAATAATCAAGGAGTGAGAGCAACAAACAAGGAAAATAATTTCAAATTAAAGTTTAAATAAGATTCTCAAGGGTCGTCCCAGGAATTTCTTAAGGAATCCTAACTGTGATTGAGTACCTTCAAAAATATCCTAATCCTACTGCAGGCTGTAGTGATACTCTAGTTCAAATACCACTACATAAACTCGACCTGCATGGGCCACCACTAAAAACGTGTCATGACCCGCACCCTAGAGTAAGGGCACGAGAAGTGGGTACGTCCAGCCTATGCCGCAGTGTCGGCGGTAGAACGATGTCCTAGGTCAAACATCTAAAAATATAAAGGTACCTGTACAGTATATACACTCCGAATGAAGGTGACATAACAAATACAGTCTCAATCACATCTAAGGTAGAGCATGTTAAAAGATAGATAAAATATGAAATCCACAAAGAGATACCATAGATAGAAGTCTAAGTGTCTAAGATACACAAACCCAGAAAACATCTTAAATCTCAAATACAGTAATCCATAAAGTAAATACAACTCAAGACAACTAAAATAACTATCTATACAACCTCTACTATATCTCCTCTAGGCTAGCAGGCAACCTCCAAGCTATCTGTAAAATTTATCAACAAGTCCTGTCAGGACAGGAGCGAGCACAAAACATCTCACGCAGTTCATATCAAGTTAGAAAATATAAAGCATGTAATAGAGTAAGATACTGGAAACGCTGAAAGAAGAATGTATATGAAAAATAGCAGAGATTTGATAATAGGAAATATCTATATATGATAAGTAAGAACCATAAGCAATATTTGATTTAGAGTACAATATGGTTATGTAAATGGTTTAGGACAATACAATGGTAACTCCATTGTACGTGAGTGCACAATGGACATATACAATAGTTATACAATGTTACACAATAGGATTTGATTACATAACCAATTCTACTCTCCTTTTCCAATCAATACACAAGGATCCACTCCAGTTACGTTATCTTATACAATAGTGTACAATGTTATACAATAGATATATAATGTTATACAATAGTTGTACAATGGTCTATCCATAGGACTCATGTGATAATAAGAGTACAATATGCACAATGAGTATACAAGGATAAGGGTATTCAATAAATACAATATATAAGTGAAAGGCACATCATAATATGTATTTAGTGAATACAAGGGGATAACATCTCAAAAGAAGATCCATATAGTACCAATTCGTGATAACAATCATGTCAGCATCAAGAACAGTAATTTAGAGCAAGAATATAAATCCAGACAAGTATGAAACGGTCAGAGAATGTACTCGCCTGATAACCTGAACAGCTAATAGGTATAGAGGTCCAAACTGAAGTCACAGAGTCCTATTTAGAGCAACACAGGTCAAGATGTATACGAGAGATGATAAATAAAATGTACAATGCATCTGCATGCTGTCTAGGTCAAACTAGACTAAAGTCAACACTTGGTCAACTCTAGTCATCCACACTAGTCAAATTAGGTCAACTAGGTCAAGTCCTAGCCCAAACAAGTCTAACAAGTCTCACTAGGTCTAACCAAGCCTAGGCTAGCACTCACACAATCACAAGACAATGTGAACCACAACAATGTATAATATAAAATAGATAATATATATAAATACATACCTTCATACATACATGTATATCCACATTACATACATATTTATATATATAGGCATATGTTACTTCATGCATATTTATATAGTTACATAGATATATACATTCATGCACATTTACATACATACTTTTATACATTATATATGTTAACATTCATTACAATATATTATATTTTACTTATACCTTTGATTGATTGATTCATTCATATATGACATTCATTCATGCATTTATACTTTCATTCATATCCCATATGCATGCATATTTCAGTTCAGGCATTATATCCATTCACATATCATTAGGTTGCATACATATACTTATTTTTATTACATACATGTCATTCATGCATATTACATACTTACATGTATCTATACATTATATACATTGTATACAACATGTAAAAATAGAAGAGGGAAAATGGGGAAAAAAAACTGAAATGGAAAGGGAAGGGAAGGAAAATGTAAGGAAAAGAAAAAACAGTGGACATATACATACTTGTATCATATATTCTACATTACCATACATGCTATCATTATATATTGCATTATATTATTTATATATTATGCATTTATATCTATCATTACATGTATACCTTGCATCAATCTAGCATTTATTATATACTTTCATGCATAAATTGTATATCATTCTTTCATTCATGCATTTATGCATTGTTACATACATATATAATTGTATTCCTACATGCTTGCATTCAACCATATATAAACATTAATTTAAAGAGGATATATATCATATATATATATATATAGATTATATTATATATTATAATATATATATATATATATATCTATATATATATATATATCATTTCACTCATCTAACATATCATGTATTACATACTCTATATTCATTTAATATCCATACTACATAGGCTCATAGGTTACACAAAATGTATATATCGTATAGTACTCTTCTAATTAAAACCAATACTGTACCAATTGGGCCTCTACTAAATTCTAGGATTAATGTTTATTTTAAACCTTCATGTTAGCTTTCCGAAACTTCAAACGGATCACATTTTCGTGTCCGAAAGCTCCCGAAATTGCGAAAATACCGAAACACGTTCTTCTTTCGTACTCTGACTCTCAATAATTCTACAGAAAGTTACATAAAGAATTTAGCTTATTAAATACATATTTGGAAATCTAACTTCGATACAGTTCTTTTAAAAAAATGGAAGATAAATCGGAGTTCTAAGCTAAAAGTTATGACTTTCTAAGTTGCTTTGGTTAATAAAAATGTGGATGAATATTATGACGAATTTGAATTTTGGGCAAAAGAACACATATAGGCCAGATACTTGGATACAACATAGGTATCCAAAAAAACTCATTCTAACCATACCTAAGATCAATCCACTCTCTAACCATTCTAAAACTAAATTTAAATATCTATTTAAACTATTATCATACATACATACAACATGGGGTATCCTAATTTGGGATCTATTAAGTAGGACACAAGACATATATCTAAATCCTCAAGAGAGCTCCAAATGGCCTCAAATTTGAATCTAAATAGGACACATGCATGAGGATGGATCATAGGGATTCAAAACTAGTTTATATACAAAGGAAATCGATTTAGATGATGGGTTTTACCTATTGGGAGTGGGAATCCCAATGAAATCCTTTAGGATACGGCTCCAATACGAAGATTGTCACGCCCCAGAACCAGAATACTGGAGAGGGGAAAATGACTCAGCCAGCTACGTATTACGGGTAGATGAATACCGTATAATACGATCAATACTGTCTAAAGACAAGGGGGTGCATACTACATGAAAGTCTCGCTATGGTCACTTCACATCTATTGTCTCAATCATTCAAACAAGAAGCAGAAATAGAAACAGTGAGATAAAGCCGTAAGACATCCCAACGCTCAGTCAAAATTCTTGATATCTGGCTTTACAAAATACAGCCGATGATATAGTAAGTATACACAATTGTTATCAGCTGTAGTCTGACTTAATTACAATTATGAAAATAGGTACAAGACAATTCGACTAACATGTCGGTGGCAAACGGCAAAGTATACAGTAGATAACAAAACGGCGGGGAAGTAAGAAACCCACTCGAGTCCTCCTGCGATCATTCCTCTAGTGTCGACCATCTTGGAGGTAGAAGTAAGCTGGATCATCGGGGATGGTTCTAAATCGGCCATGCAAAACCAGAGAGGTTAGACCTCTAATAGCAAGTACCACAGGAAGCACGACACGAGAACTAAACCAGATGAGAATGATTAAATAGATCTCTGCTGCCACTAGGATTCTCATAACATCACGACACTTCGAACCAACCTCCCAACCAAACAAGGACAGAAGTTGGCCGTCATGTCCTGACATTTGATCATCTCAGTTAAGTAACAGAGTAGGTAAGTGCACAAACAAATCAATTTACCGGCCAGGCAACTACTACGGCTTGCTATTGTGGTCCCAAGTTATCTGGTTTATGCAATGAGGATTTTCAGTTCTTACTATGCGCAAGCAAGGCTAGTTTACCCAGTCAATCAATTGCGCCAATCATGAATTAGACGAGTCCCAGCGGGACGCCCGTCATTAATATACAATATTCAATAGATAATATAACCAGATACCGCTTCCTGCCCGTGTGACAGATTTGCAGTATCTGTGGGGACCAACCGGCCTGTCGGGCACTACTAGTCCCAAGAGGGCTGCCATATAAAACTCGAGAATCCATTCTCTCCATGCAATCATTATTTTTAACTTAATGTTTCTACGTTGAGTGAAGTACCATGCCGTGGATCATGGTCATTCAGAATGAGTACTTTCGTACAGGGTACGATATGCGTGTAGGCCTCAAAAATGAAAGTCACGCTGAGTTGATCAGAACAAGTCACGCAGAGTGATCCAAGAAGCAGCACAAAAGATACGCTAAAGTTCTGCCTGGCCATCTCCTTTAGAAGTCACGCAGAGACAGCTCAGCCATACGTCAGAATCATAATGACTGACAACACAGCAGTCGAGAAACGTCTCCTCGTATGCCACGTATGCACAGAATTCGAGAGATCATCGCCGTCTTTTGCGTGATTTTCGAATCTTCCTTAGCAAGACTCACTCTTCACCAAGTTGGCATGACTTTGGGTCTTATCTTCATTTAATGCGGCTGACAATATAATCAATGTCAGAGATTTTGTGTCAGACGAAGCGTGCCAAATCAAGACAGCTGGCGGTTGGCGTGGATTCTGAACCTTCTCCTTCCTCAAGTTTGCGTGGATTTTGAGTTATTCTTCTCAAAGCCTGCGTAAATTCTGAAGTATTCTTCTTCAAAGCTTGCGTGGATTTCGCCTTCAACGAGTCTGCGTCAACGAAACTGCATGGATTTTTGCCTTCAGCAAGACAGCGTGGATTTCATTTCAACTGGAGTACGTGCAGCCATGCCACCGATCTCTCTCGCGTGCCCAGTAACTTGCACACGACCCATGCACTAATGCCATGTGTCCAACAGTTACGGGCCACGTCCAGTAACTACTCACTAACCCTGCGTGTATTTAGAGTCTGCGTGACTTTTCAAATACACTAGTGGTGAGGTAGTTATCTTTTCAGTTACTGTTTTGACTCTATAAATAGAGTTCTTTTTTTATTCATTGTACAGATACATTGATATCTACTGTCAAAATTTTGAGAGCTTTTCTTCTTCGCATAGTTCAAAGGATAAAGCGATCGTCTTCTAGATCGGATTCCTACAGTTGTAATTTTCTCAGATACAAAATAAATAAAGTGAATTTATTTATGGAAAACAAATTGGCGACTCTGCTGGGGAAAACCATCTCTCTTCTGAGATGGTAACAACTCAATGCGATACTTCGTCTATCGGCTCGACGAAGAAGGTGATGACGATCAAATTCGATCAACTCGCCTATGAAGAAATGCAGCGGGCTAAGGGTGGCAAGCCCATTCCAGCCTCCATTATCACTGCCAAGTCGAAGGGACACTCTGTCTATGTCCCTAAGAATCAGTTGGCAGTCAATGGTAAAGTCTCTGCCACAGTGTCTACTCCTAACACTGGCAAGAACTCTATTGCAAGCACGCACACTCTTGTGCGCTCGAGATGACAGTAACTAAAAGTCACGTTGACAGTACTGGCTCCTTAGCCGAATCTGTTCCAGCGTGCAAATTCAATTCTAAAGTCACGCTGACAGTACTGGCTCTTTAGCCGAATCTGTTCCAGTGTGCAAATTCAATTCTAAAAGTTACGCTGACAGTACTTGCTCTTTAGCCAAATCTGTTCCAGTGTGCAAATTCAACTCTAAAAGTCACGCTGATAGTACTGGCTCCTTAGCCAAATCTATTCCAGTGTGCAACCCCACATTCAAAAATCACGCTGACAGTATTGGCTCCTTAGCCAAATCTGTTTCAGCGTGTAATTCCAAAATCAAAAGTCACGCTAACAGCTCTGGTTCTTTAACCAAGTCTGTTTCAGCGTGTATTTCATCAGAGAAGAATAACTCTTTAGTTATCTTTTCTTCTTTACCGAGTTCTACTAGAACTGGGGGTGGTCTTCCACACAAAGTCCCTTCGAAAAGGAATAACTCTTTAGTTTTTCTTCTGCTCCTGTAGTTTTTACTCCAGGAACAGCTTTGACTGATACTTTTGTTAGTC
Organism: Iris pallida; assembly: GCA_029216955.1. NCBI lineage: Eukaryota > Viridiplantae > Streptophyta > Magnoliopsida > Asparagales > Iridaceae > Iris > Iris pallida. Next base: position 50,685 of record JANAVB010009172.1, read on the forward strand.
AAAGGAAAGGAGATGGTCTTTTGACTACTCTTCCTTCTGGACATTCTATGTCTCAACATCTGAATGAGTCTAAGAAGAACATTTCTTAATTCTTCTTCTTTGATTTCTTCAAATTGGGCACAGAATCTGTCCATTAAAGAGGGTCTGTTACCAACTCCTAATCAAGGGAGTGGTTTAACTCTTCTTCTTCTCTGCAAATATCCAGATCAATGGAAGGAAAACTCCATATTTCTAAAATAATATGTTACCTTCCACTGATTTAAGAACAAAACTCAGCACTTCTGGTGTTAAGAAACCATACCAATTGGATATGAAGATAAAAGATCCAGATGCAGAGTATGCAAGAAATTATGTGGCTCACATTAATCACTCTTTGTATAATCAAGAGCCATCAAGACCCAAGAACGGGAAGTATATTCCTCAATCTTCACAAATAGATTTACGAGAATATCTTCAACAGAAGAGAAGGAGTAATTCTATATCAAAGGAACATGCTGAATGTGACTTCTATCCAAGAGTCATAATTCAGTGCAGATGTGAATCAACAGTTCAAGACCATGGTGATCATACTGAATGTGACTTCCAGCCAAGAGTCACAATGCAATGCAGATGTCAAAATAAACGACAGTCTGTCTTTAATAGAATTCAGTATAAACCTATGCCTGATGAAGATGAGCCTTTGTTTGCCTCTGTCAACATGACTTCTCGGGACACCGGAGTAGAGTTGATAGTCCAGATGGAGTATATAAAAACACCAGAGCAAGAGTCCTGGCTTCTAGTCAAAGAAATTTGATCCCTGAAATTGATTCTGAATTTCTTGGAGAATCTAACTTCCCCCCTCTTCCTACTGGAGGTAATTCTCCTATAGTTGACTTGATACACGAAGCAATGATTCAGAGCATACAACATCTACCAGTTCATCAATAATCCCTCATACAGTCATAACTTACATGGTTGATGGGAATACTGATGACCCTCTCTTCTCTGACTCCTCAAGATCAAAGAATTGCTTCTTTGGAACAGCAAATGAAGTCTATGACTGACACAATGAAGTCAATGTATGAACTCATGACAGCTCAATTACAAAATCAACAGACTGTATCAGATGCCATACCAGTTGATACTGATATAAGTCCAGTGCAAGTTCCTCCAGCAGTACAATCCAATACTCCTGGACCTGCTCAACCAAATCCTAGTCTCTCTGGAGCTGGGGGTAGTGCTTACAATGTTGTTCCTCCTCCTAACTATTCTCTACAAGCCACAACTCCACAATCTTCGGGAGTTGTCTCTGAAGAATTGAAAAATCTCAAAACTCAATTCGAGGCATTCAAACAGAAGGATAGTTTACAAAGGTTAGGCATCAAGCAGCCTTATCCGATAGAATGGAAGCAAGTATCATATCCTCCTAAATACAAGCCTCCTACTATCTCATTCTATGATGGAACCACTTCTCCAAGTCAGTTTATCAATCACTTCGAAGTAATGACTGATTAATTACAACCAAGTGATGCCCTCCTTACTCGGGTATTTATTGGATGTCTCAAGGGAACGGCTTATGAATGGTATAGAAGTCTCCCAGATGGGAGTATTATCTCATTTGCTGGTTTCAAACAGATGTTTCTTGAAAGGTTCTATGAAGGGCTTAATGACATGACTATGTCTGCTCTTATTAGAATCAAGCAGAAAAATAATGAATCTACAGAGGAATACATTGAACGGTTTCGAAAGAAGCTCTGAAGATGCCACTTGGAACTCCTGATGTTGTCACCATTGACACGTGCAAATCAAACTTGTTGCCAATCATCAGTATGTGGACAGGGTCCACTCAATTTCAAGATTGGCCTTCCTTCATAGTCAGTGCTAAAGCTGCAGAAATCATGCTGAAACCTTCAAAGGTTTAGGAGTGCAGATGACTCCTAAAGAAACAGGACAAGGGGCTAACAATAAAAATAATGCTCGCAAAGGAAAAGAAACTCTAGAAGTTAATCTTCAGAGCAAAATGCATCGAATGTTCAACTCCTGCCTCTACAACTCAACAATCAAGAACACCTCGCCCAGAGAAGAATATTCTTTTGATGACGACGATGTCCATGGTATCTTTGAATGTCTGCTGAAAGGTATAAAATACAATTACCAGAGATCAAAAACTTGATGAAGCTAGTAAGACAGATCATCCTAAATCTGTCCATATCACAGAATGCTGGGTCTACAATTCGTACATGTTATGTATTGAAAGGAAAGATCCAAGAAATGATTAAATCTGGAGCTATCTCTCTTACTCCAAAAGAGAAGACCGTCACCTCCAACGTCGTCTCTATGTAATTTGGAAATTTCCCTCCTCAACTCCTTGAAAGTGGGATTATTCCTATTCCCAAGGCAACTCTTGACATAGTGAATCTTCCTCCTCCACAGTTTGAAGGATTAGTGCCAATCACTTTGAAAACAGGAGAAATCATGTAGATCCATCCTGATCTAGTGGCAGATTTTGAATCGCCTTCTCCTCAAAGATTTCTTCTCAAAAATCCAAGAGGGCTGGAAAGATCAAGTCATGTCATATGACTTCTCTTGGGTCTACTTCTGACACAGAGCCAAAATAGAAGAAGCACTTGTTAGTGCTACTCGAACGGGGAAACCTTACCTAAAGGATTATTCTAAAAAAATCCTGAAGATCCTACTGATATCCCTTCAGATGCTAAATGCTCCTAATGTTCCTCCGAGGAAGAACCATCTACTGAACCTGTTCCTCCCAAGCCTACGGCTCTGGAGAAAGGCAAACAACAGGCTCGGTTTGATAAGCCAATCAAGAAGTCTTCTCCTTTTGGACTTCAGAAGCCTTACAACTTCGACATTTTGGCTCAGCTTGCTAATACTCCCGCTAGAATGTCCCTTTTTGAACTTCTACGTCTTTCCAAAGAGACTTGGGAGACGTTAAGTGAAGCACTTCTACAAGCTGACTCTTGTCTTGCACAATTGAAGAAGTCGGATGCGGAACCTGCCACTTGCTTACATTGCAACAGGTACTGGAGATTATCCCAAATATCACCTTTACACAAGACGACATGTTACTGGAGGATAATCGACATGATCGACCTCTCTACTACACTGGTTATATTGATACGATGAAGATAGATCGTATTCTCATTGACCCAGGGTCTGCTATAAGCATATGCCAAAGAGTTTGTTGGATGAACTAAAATCCCTCTTCACAACCTCCAAGACGGTTACTACTATCTTGGGATTCAATCAAAGCCGAAGTGAGCCTTTGGGAAAGATTCATCTGAAGCTTCAGATAGGAGATTTCAGATCTAAGTCACTTTCTATGTGATCGAGATCGCGGGATCCTATAATCTTCTTCTGGGGAGGCCTTTCTTTCTTCATGAAAATAATGTGGCCCTCTACTCTTCATCAATGTTTTAAGTACATTGATAGCATGGGAGAGTACAAAAGAAGTTGCTGATATAAATCCCTTCCATGGGGTTGAAGCTTATTTCAATAATTCCCGAATGTATAAAGAAGAATATACAAGGATCATACAAGCTATGGAGAAAGAAGATGCACAAAGTGAGACTTTAATAATCCCTGTTAAATGTCGAACTACTCAGCAACAATCTCCTAAACCCTTCGGAGAAGATTCTTTCATCATTCCAGTGAGTGGACGGATCTCTCCGTTACCTCATCATCTACTCAGAATACACTGATCATTCCTGTCAGTGGGCGTACTACAGTTCCTGTACCTTCACAAGATACTCTGCTAATTCCAGTTGGAGGGCGGACTACTCTTCTACTCAACTTCAAGGGAGCTCACCTCTTCTGAGCCATTTGTTATCGATCTTAATCGAAACAAGCTTCTTCTCTTCTCCTTTAGTCATTGACTTGGCTAAATCTCTAAGGCTCAGCCTTCTCCCAATGTAAATATTACTGCTTTTGCATTTAATAAAAAGTCTCCACCTTTGCAGTACATTGTGTGTGTAATTATGTTCATAGTTTATTACATCTGTTAGATGACTTGAACAATCACCATAGGAGTTGTACAGACTGTTCATACAGATGTATCTCTAGAACCTGTACAATCTTCATACTTTCTAGTTCCCAGCAGAAAGCCAGGAGACATTCCAATATTCTTCTACAAAGGCCTCAAAATCCTTCTGATCTTGAAGATGATAAAAAAATGATGATACTGGAAGATTACAACTACGTCGTTATAGTCAGCAATCTAGAGACATCATCAAAAATATGGGCTATGACTTCAGGACTGGCCTTAATAATGAAAAAGGAAGAAAAAATGCCTGTCCGGATTCCTCCTTTGAAATATGGAAGGACGAAATGCGGATTGGGCTATACTGCTCCTACTCCTTTCATCAATATTATCCATGAAGATCTTGAGTCTGACGAAGATAGAGATCTGATTCTTCTAGTACCACTTCTTGGGATTCCGATACGAGTATCGGACTTCTACTGCAACCTTCTGTCTTCCAATATGGTTTCCATTGACCATTCTGAAGAAAGTGATGAAGACGAGGAAGAGTTTGAAATCTCACCTGAATCAGAACAGTGGGCCCAAAGATTAGATAATTAATGGGAGTTCCGTTTCGAACAAAAAGAACCTCCGACTGAAGATAACTTGTTCAAATAGATGTTGGTGAAGAGGGGTCTCCCAAACCAATATTCATCAGTGAAAGTCTTTCAGAAACTGATAAAAAGACATGATCAAACTCATTCGTGAATACATTGATGTCTTTGCTTGGAGTTATGAAGATATGCCAGGTCTTGATCCACAGATTGCAACTCACAAGCTCAACATCTTGCCGAATGCTAACCGGTCAACAACACAGCGACGATTTCGTCCGGACATCATGGATGCAATTGAAGCTGAAGTCAATAAACTTATTACATCTGGGTTATTAGAGAGAAACAATATCCCGACTGGGTGGCTAATATTGTTCCTGTTCTTAAAGACTGGCAAGATCAGAGTATGCATAGACTTTCGCGATCTCAATACGGCATGTCCTAAAGACGAATTCCCTCTACCAATCACTGATGTCATGGTTTAATACCTGTGGATTTGAACGAATGTCATTCATGGACGGGTATTCTGGTATAATCAGATCAAAATGTTCCCAGAAGACGAGACACACTTCTTTCAGAACGCCGATTGGTACATACTGTTATACAGTTATGCCATTCGGTCTCAAGAATACAGGAGCAACTTATCACGAGCTATGAGTACTATATTCCGTGAACATTTGCGGAAAACAGTCGAATGCTATGTTGATGATATTACAGTCAAAAGTCGACAAAAAGAGGATCATATCCAAGATTTGAAGACTATATTTGATCTAATGCGTAAGCATCAATTAAAGATGAACCCTACTAAGTCCTTCTTAGGCGTCTCTAGTGGTAAATTTCTCGGCTTCGTCTTACCTCTAAAGGTATACACGTGGATCCCGAGAAGATCAAAGCCATCCAAGAGATGCGTCCTCCACGCACCTTAAAAGAGCTACGAGGATTTCAAGGAAATTGCTTATATCAGGAGATTTATCTCTAATTTATCAGGACGCTGCAGACCATTCATCAACAGCTTATGAAGAAAGGTGTCTCTTTTGTCTGGAATGATGAATATCAGAAAGCATTCGATGATATAAACAATATCTGATGAGCCCTCTAGTATTGGTACCTCCCATCTCAGGAATACCGTTCCTCTCCTCATACTCGAGCAATGAGTCATTCATTGGGCATACTCGCTCAAAAGAATCAAAATGGCCATGAACAAGCCATTTATTATCTCAGCCGCACTATGACCGGAGCTGAACCTCGATATTCACCAGTTGAAAAGAGTGTCTAGCCTTGATGTTTGCTGTCCAAAAGACACGTCATTATATCATTGGTCAGACTATCATGTCATCTCCAGGATCAATCCTATACGGATCATGATGAAAACCCCAGTGTTTTGATTCTCGATTGGCTAACTAGGAATCCTACTTGCTCAGTATGATATGCACTATATTCCTCAGAAATTCCAAGGGACAAGCTTTAGCTGATTTTCTGGCTGCTCACCTCAATTCCAGAAAATTCAAAACTCTATGATGAAATCCCAGATGAAGTCCTAGATTCAAATCAAATTGCTGAAGAAGATCCTACTTGGCGTCTATTCTTTGATGGAGCGTCAAGAATTGGTCCTAATGGCGAATTGTTGCTGGAGTTGGAATTGTTCTTGTATCGCCAGAAGGTCTTGCCATCCAAAGAGCTTATTCTCTCGATCAGCCGTGTTCAAACAATATAGCTAGTACAACGCATTGCTTATTGGTCTTCAACTCGCTAAACATCTGAATATTCAATATTTGGAGGCGTATGGAGACTCTAAACTTATTGTCAATCATATCAGGGTACTTAGAAGTTTGCCATCAAGATCTGGTTCCTTATCATAGAGTGGCCATATCTATGCCTCATCATTTAAGGAATTCTTCATTGAACATGTTAGGCGAGCATGTAACACAGAAGCTGATGCCCTTGCTAATCTTGCAGCGGTGCTGGCTATCCCAATCAGACGGCAACAAATGATGTTGTTCATAGTCGAGAATTATTTCATCTTAAAATAACCTGACTCTAGGACATCCAGTTGACATTGAAATCAACATCTCATGACGTCAACACAACAAGAGGATTTGGATTTAGTCGTAAATCGATATCATCTTCATCCGATTCCAGCATGGAATTCATCTTCAGTAACTCGACTGAGAATCAGAATACGGATAAAGATTGGAGACTTCTTTCTTAGATCTTATATTGTATGATATTCTTCCGGACGATCCGAGTGAGGCAGCATCTATCAGACGACGATCACTCAGATTCTATTACAATCATACAACAAAGACTTATATCGTCGAGCTTATGATGGTTTACTCCTTCGGTGCATTGCCAGTGATGAAGCCCAACAAGTTATTCGTGAAGCACATGATGGAATTTGTGGAGCGCATCAACCTGGGCCAAAACTCCAAGACCGTATCGACGGATGGGTTATTATTGGCCAACTATGTTATCAGATGCCATTGAATATGCAAGAAAATGCAAAGCTTGCCAAATCCATGCGAATTTTATACATCAACCTTCGAATTTCTACATCCGACGGCAGCATCATGGCCCTTCGAAGCTTGGGGCATGGACATTGTCGGCCCGATCAATCCTCCATCATCTAAAGGTCATCGGTTCATTCTCGCAATAACCGATTACTTCTCTAAATGGGCCGAAGCTATTCCTTTATCTGAAGTTAAGACGTCTAATATCATCAGCTTTATTAAGCACCATGTCATCTACAATTGGTTGTTCCTCGACGCATTGTTCATGATAACGGACCACAGTTCGTCAGCCAGAAATTTACTCGTTCTGTGACGATTACCGGATCAATAATGTTGCTTCTACCGCATATAATCCAGCAGCTAACGGATTGGCAGAAGCTTTCAACAAGACTATCATCAAACTCCTAAAGAAGTTTGTCTCCACTAACAAACTTTGGAGTGACAAGCTCGGGGAATGCTTGTGGGCTTATCGCACTACAGTCCTGCTACTAAGTGTACACCTTTCTCTCTGGTGTATGGATCTGAGGCTGTTCTCCCATTAGAGATTCAAATTCCTTCTTTAAGGATAGCAATCGCTAATGAACTCACTGTCGAAAATAATGATCGTCTTCGACTTCAAGAATTGGAGGCTCTGGATGAAAAACGGTTATCTCTAAACAGAATATTGAATTCTATCAAGCTAGAATTTCAAGGGCTTTTAACAAGAAAGTCAGAATTCGAACATTTTAGAAAGGAGAACTTGTGCTTACTGTCAGACGCCCGATGACTATGACACACATGAGTAAGGGCAAGTTTGATGCAAAATGGGAAGGTCCATTCATTGTCAATAAGATCTTTTCTAATGGGCTTATCAACTCACTACTCTAGATGGTAAAGCCACTATGATGCCCATCAACGGCAAATTCTTGAAGAAGTACTACGTCTGATATTTCTATCAAAATTGTCCTCCCATCACTCTCCAGTTGTTTCACTGTTCTTTTCAAGAATCATTCTGATATCTATTATCCCCAGTGGAGATAGGTATTCTACTTTGTATCGTTTTCTCAACAAATTTGATATCCAGAAAATCATGTCCACATCACCTCTGAATTTTCTATCTCAATCATATTTATGAAAATGATATTTAGTCTTTCTGATTTCTGAGTCAAAAGATCAATGAATAAAGGCAAAAATATAAAAGTGGGAAGGATATATCATAAACAAAGTTTCCTTAAACGGAGTTTATTTAAGACAAAGACAGACAAAAAGAGTACAACAAAGCATAAAAGTCATGCTCTATTTTCCAGAGCGACTGAGCTTAGTGCCTAGTTCTTCTACGCTCCTAACTCCCAGACATGCAACAGAGCTTTAAACATTTCACGCTGCTCTATGAAGCTGCGCCCATCAGAAGAGACGAGCCATCCAAGCCAAATAGCTCAAGAAATTCTTGGCTATTGCAAGGGATCATCTTTGAGCTCGAAGACAAGGGGCTCTGGCTCTTCACCCCCAAAAGTGGGGTCACCATGGGAACAAAAGCCCAACTTGCGTGCTTCTTCCTCAGCTTCTTCCTTTGGTGTCATATGACGTAAGTGAAGATTAAAAATGAATCTTCTCCCTGTTTATATGTAAGAGCTCGCCGGCGGTTCATATTCACCATAAATTGGATACAATCAGTCTCGGAGAACGAAGAGTCATTATGACATTTAATAAGTTCATTTGGATGTTTTCAAGGAACTTCGAAGTCTTTCAACTTCCGAAAAATTTGGAGCCATCTCAGCGTGACTTTAAATCATTTCATCATCTCTATTTCAAAGTATTCGAAAAATTTTTATCATTTTTCGAAAACTTTGAAGGAGGTTTTGTAGGCCTCAAAAATGAAAGTCACGCTGAGTTGATCAGAACAAGTCACGCAGAGTGATCCAAGAAGCAGCACCAAAAGATACGCTAAAGTTCTGCTGGCCATCTCCTTTAGAAGTCACAGCGAGACAGCTCAGCCATACGTCAGAATCATAATGACTGACAACACAGCAGTCGAAAAACGTCTCCTCGTATGCCACTATGCACAGAATTCGAGAGATCACGCCGTCTTTTGCGTGATTTTCGAAATCTTCCTTAGCAGACTCCTCTTCACCAAGTTGCGTGACTTGTGGGTCTTATCTTCATTTAATGCGGCTGACAATATAATCAATGTCAGAGATTTTGTGTCAGACGAAGCGTGCCAAATCAAGACAGCTGGCGGTTGG
>JANAVB010009173.1:0-69682 GCA_029216955.1 Iris pallida
TAGGTACAACTGATTCGTATCTTTATCGGACCGATTTTTTAAACCATGGTCATAACAAGCGCTTAAAACTCAGTTGATTGTTTGAGCCAAACCAATCTAATAGTTGCAGGATAAGACCATTATTAGCCAATAATTAAGGTACTAAACCATGGATAAATGTCATTTTCTTGGTCATGATCAAGCTACCTAGAACATAGAACATCACGATAAATGAACGGAACAAGGAACGAGTAACTTCGAAAATCACTCAGTAGGAACGAAGTAGAACATGGATAGACTACTTCTGAACACTTAAGCGGATGAAAGATTTGGTTTGGATAGTTAGAGAGAACCTTCCATAATAAAACTGCCCCCATATTGGGAAATAAATTGCCGAAAGGGCAAGAATACCAAATTTGGATTTTCTGGTAACTCAAAGGTGTTATTTAAGAAACTAGTCAGAAAAAATGGCTTTGATTGGAATGAAAATAAATTGCTTACTCTCGACACAAGGTTATTCACATGAACATCTGAATTAGTACTGAACTCAGTAACCACTATATTGTACATCTGGATTAATCCTCCTCCTTACTTTCACTACTGTCCTTTTTCTGCAATGAAGTTTCAGTTACTACTCATCCTCCCCTCTGATGGAATAGAAACTAGAACTGGATGTATGATCCTTACCACACTTTAATAAGTCAACTTACCCCGAAGTTCCAAACTATCTAAGCTTCTAGGACACGAATATGCACAGAACAACATGAATGTAGAGACACGGATAAGGTACCAGTTTTGGTGTGTCCTTGTTTATTCTCGAGTGTCTGCATTGTATCTGATACATACATGTCCAGCCCCGTATATGACATGGGAACATCACTGGTTCTGGACTGTCCGTACGTACTATGATAAGAGTCATGACGCAACAGAGCAAGTACCAAAGATAAACTTGTACTATACTGTATAGTGTCCGAAGATGGTTACATGACCATCACAGATCAGCTACTTTAGCAGTTCCTGACTGGTCACGATGTCGCAATCTAATTATTAGCCAACCCATATAATTGATACAGATTTAGGTTACACATATATAGATCTAGGTATGCAGAATGTAAAATAGAAGTGCAGTTCTTTGAGATTGAGGAGCTTACTATCATGCTTCTCCTGGAGTCCCTTGAGATGGTCTTTTAAGTAAGATCCTACCACGAACGCATTCTCTTGAAGCCTTTCCTTCTCGAGAACTCTAAGAATAGCAAGTCCCCCAGCAGTGCAGACAGGATTACCACCAAACGTATTGAAGTAGCTCCTCCGTGTCAAGACCTCAGCAATCTCTGGAGTTGTGACTACCGCCCCAATAGGTATTCCATTTTTGATACCCTGCTGACATTACATGTTATCGACAAAAGAAGCTACAAGTTCTTTTATGGAATTTGAAGAAAATTCAAAGTGAGGACTGAATCAATTTAGGAAGAGTGATGATTTTTATTTTTTGTCGAAAAGTAATTGTTACTATGAGATGATGAAGTGATTACAAGAGTTCCACCTTTGCCATTGTTACTATGTCGGGCACTACACCATGAGCCTCAAAACTCCAGAAACGGCTCCCTGTCCGGGCAAATCCGGACTGGACTTCATCAGCTATACAGAGACCGCCGGCCTTCCTGATACTTTTGTACACAACAGACGAAGGTTACAATTTCCGTTCACAAAAATATCAAAACCTTTGAAAAATAAATATTTATTTTTTCCTTGATAAACGAAATCCTGAAGTATGTGGCAACTATTACTACTATTGCTTACTTGTTGCATCAATACTTCAATATATGCCAAAATCAATTTTCAACAAAGATATGAAAGCATGAGAATATGAATCAATCTCTCTAGAATTAGATCTTTATACCACACAATCAGAGAAACAAAATGAAATGCTAACCCGAGAAATTGGGGAGGAGTGTGATACCTTTGTGATAGGAACCAAACAGAACAAAAAATGTAAATATGGCTTAGGATGGAGAATAGCAGCTGCTCCCACTTCGGAGCCATCGATCACAAACCTAAAAATTTAAAATACATGCGAACCTTTTGCTCATCGAAACCCTAAAAATCGATTGAATTGACCAAGGAACCCTAATGAAATTGAGAAAAAAATAGGAATTTTAGAGGATTTGAGAGAGATTTTGTACATAATCGCGTTCGATTGCTTCTTCCCTAATAGCTCTAACACATGTACGTCCCTGAAAATTTTTACAAACAAGCACACACATAAATCATAACCCTACCCCTAATTTTTGAAATCGAAAGAAGAGAAGAAGTAAAACCCTAACTAGCTAGCATATAGCTTACCTGTGCTCGTGTCCCTCCTCTAGCTAGGGTTTGCGTGGATGGAGGAGGCTTGATGAAAGGAGACTACGAGAGGCAAGGATGGTGATGGTGGTGTCGTCGTAGTGATGACGCGGCTGAGGTGGTGATGGCGGAGGACTTTCTCAAGATGGCTACGAGGGGGTGGCGTTGCATGGGAGTGAGGAGAGTCTCTGGCTCAGGATGGCACCGACATGCAAGGGGCTTCCAAAATGAGAGGGAAAGCAAAAAAAAATTGAGAGAAAACTTATGCAGGGAATGAAAAAAAAAGCTAAGGGAAAAATGAAAAGGTTTGATTAGGGTTAGGGAAGTTATGAGATCCAAGGGTGATGATTTTTGCTGAGATATCCAACGGATAAAAGAGAATAGGAGAGGGGGTAACAATTTTCCCAAAAAAATGGTAATGAGCTCCCAAATATTTGGCATTCCCGCCGAGATTATTTGGGACGGTCCTAGAAATTATTTGGGACAAATAAATTTAATAGTCCCAAATAAGAGAGATATTTTTTAATTTGTCCCAAATAATACTATTTTTTGTTACAAAAAATATAGCGGTCCCCAAAACTAAATTTTTTAAGACGTTTCAGACTAGCATTCCTAATAGTGTCGTCCCAAAAGCCAACTTTTTTTGTAGTGAAAGAAAAAAAAAAAGAGAAAGAAGAAGGAAAAATGGCATGTTGATTTGGAGTATTGATTTTGTGTATTATTTGGAGTGCGACATTGTGTGCCAATATGAAAGAATACTCCAAAAATAATTTACACAATTTAAAAAAATTAGAATATAGAGTGTCCGTATTGTGATGCTCTTATTGTCACCCTACTATTATACCACTATGCAAATCAGGAAATCTTCTTATTTTATGAAAAGTTGTATAAGAAGCATTAAAATTTTAAATTATTGTGTAAAAGGAAGAAGTTTGAACAAATTGTAAAGTAGGTACCGTTACATTCTAAATTTGGGCGTTTAAAAAAATTTATCCTAAATTTGGGAGTATGAAAAAAGTATTTATTGTAAATGTGATTAGGTTTTACGACAAAGCTTATACGTGAGCTTAATCTCGGGAAAAAAAATATACGTCCAAACGTTAGAAGTTAGATTCTTATGAGCCAAATTATAAGCCCAACTTTTGGGGTTTTATTTATTTATTTATATATATATTTTTGAGCTAAATTATATAAGACCAACTTTTGGCTTTTTTAATATATTTTTTATACGTATTCTTTTTCAAACGGCTAGCCAAGGAGTCAAAAAATACGTCCTTTCGTGGGCGTTAAAAAAAATACGCCCTATAGTAGATCGTTTATTTTTGTCGTCCTAATTTTAGGCATTGAATTTATGGGCCAGAAAATTTTAAGGCAAAAAATTTTAGTTTAACTAACTAAGGGGACTAATCACAAATTTAGATTTAGACGTCCATATTTAGGGCGTATTTTTTTGACTTCCTACTTTGGGGAGCAAAGGTCCCTAGTTTACCATTTTACCAAACTTTTTTTCTTTTACACAATTCTTTGAAACTTTAATGCTTCTGATATAATTTTCTGTATCTATATATATAATAGCAAAATAGTTGCAAAAAATTGCAAAAATGCCATTTTCCCGCCCAAACTCAGTACAATAAAAAACAATTAAAAAAATTATGCTAATAAAAAACAAGTGTACAATCAGCAACAATAAATTGATATAGATTTCATTAATTAACCTTCAGGTTCCAAGAAAATTATTCAAAATTTAAACATACATGCAATTTTCCCGCCTAAACACATCTCTTAAAATATAAACAGAATATTACATTTACAACAGCCACTTTTCTCCAACAACCAAGAAAACTGTTGGTTTTCCCAACATATTTTGCATTAATACTGTTTATTCAAACTGTCTAATATACATTGTAGAAATGGAATCCATCTTCACTCTTCAACTTTCAGAAAAAGAAAAAAACTTCTTCATCAATGGCTCCTTTCTTCTCACTAATTCGTGAGGTCAGTCCATCCAAAACATTTTGGAATTTGAAAGTTCGACTCATTCGTATGTATGATGTACCCGGATACGGAGGAAAAGGGCAACCATTCAGTATCGAGTGTGTATTCCACGATTCTGAGGTATTTCTGTTTATCCACAGTTTATTACATTCTGCAATTCTTTTTATGTTAGATAAAAAACTCACAGTTTGTATATTTACGTAAAAAAAACACGGTTTATGTTAGAAATGAAACTGTCAGTTTTTTACATTCTACAACCTAATTAACATTATAAAAAACAATAGCTCAGAATCGTTAAATTAACATTATAAAAAAACAATAGCACCAAAAAAATTAAATGACAGAAACATAAAAATTTTTTGTAACAATCGAATCAAATTACAAATACTTGATATACTCAGATTTATGCTGCAACGAACACCCAGCCAATGGCTACAAATCATCATTGTATAATGACCAATGGCTGCAACGAATGCCCCGCCAATGGTTTTACCGAGATTCGATGGAAAAGTGCTAAAAGATGCCACACAAATACAATCGGAATTCGATTAAAAAAAATACACAAATACCAGGTTCAAAAGTGCAACTTTTACAACGCATTTCTCACGGTTTAGTATACCACGGTTTAGTAGCACACGGTTTCAGTATAACACATTTTTACAGCCCATGGTATTGGCTCAGAGACCAATGGTATATCACTCAATTCATTTCTTTTTCTTTTTTTTTTCTCTTTCCATTCTGATGTTTCCTCTCCAGCAACATTAAAATGTTTTGATAAATTTGTTAATAAACTCAGATTTATGTTAACCAACTAATGGCTGCAACGAGTACCCCGCCAATAGCTGCCAAATCATCATGTCCGATGGACCAATGGCTGCAACGAATGCCCCGCCAATAGTTTTAACCAAAAAAAAAATTTGATTGCATTTCCCATAATATAGAGAACCAAATAGAACTTTTGATAGAGATGTAGAATACGAATAAAAAAACTATAAGAAACAAGAAATGAATTTAGAGATTCTACAATCAAATAATAACCAAATACAACACATAATTAGGGTTGATGAAACGTAAAACTCAGTCACAATAAAACACACAAATGACAGTAATGTAAAACTCAGCAACAATAAAACACAAATGACAGTAACATAAAAAAAAATATTCGAAAATAAGAACTATTCCCAGGACTATTTTTGGGAAATCAATTAAACAACTCCAGCCACTTTAATCCATGAACCAATACATTTTCCCCCTCAAAACAAGAAAACTGTTGGCATGTACACATATAAACAATTCATATAAACTGTTGGCATGTACACATATAAACTGTTGGCATTTCTACACAATCAATATATAGAACCAAATATAACTTTTGATGTAGATGTATAATGCAAATAAAAAACACTATAAGAAACAAGAAATGAATTGATAGATTCTACAATCAAATAATAACCAAATACAACACATAATTAGGGTTGATGAAACGAAGGAATGGAAAGAGAAAAATAAAGCAAGAAATGAATTGAGTGTAATACCATGAGATCCAAAAACCGTTGTCTACTAAAACCAATGGCTGCAACGAGTACCACGCCAATACATTTCAAATCATCATGTCCGATGGACCAATGGCTGCAACGAATGCCCCGCCAATGGTTTTAATGAATATATTAAATAATAGAACACACAAACGGAATGACAGTAGCATAAAACTCACGATTTAAACGAAATTTGAACCCGCTGTTTTGGGAAGGGCACCAAAACAAACAAATGACAGTAACGTAAAACTCAGCCCCAATAAAACACAAATGACAGTAACATAAAAAAATATTCGAAAAAAAAACTATTCCCAGGACTATTTTTGGGAAATCGATTAAACAACTCCAGCCACTTTAATCCATCAACAATCCATTTTTCCCCCTCAAAACAAGAAAACTGTTGGCATGTACACAAATAAACAATTCAATTAACAGCTTCCATCAACATTAAATTAAAAAACATGTACACAATTCAATTCAGCCATGTACACAAATATTTAAAAAATATAATGTTAATGACAGTAACATAAAACTAAGCCACAATAAATTAAAAACAGTAACATAAAACTAAGCCACAATAAAACACAAATGACAGTAACATAAAACTCATACACAATAAAACACAAATGCCATAAAATGATAATAAAATATGGCTGACAAACTTTTGAATAATTAAAACAGAAGAAATATTCTTTTGTTGTTTGTAATATAGTAAATCTACATATATAAACGTTATTTTATAATCAGGTTTTAGCATCCCACGATTTTAGGAACCTATTGTTGCTAAAAAATCCGATTTTAGTAGCCCACGATTTTAGAGCCCACAGTAATAGAATAAACTTCTATTACTCATGTTAAAGACTTGGTAGACTCAGATTTATATTAACCAACCAATGGCTGCAACGAATACCCCGCCATTGGCTGTCAAGTCATCATTGCCGATGAACCAATGGCTGCAACGAATGCCTCGCCAATGGTTTTAGCGATAGTCGAACGAAATGTGATAAATGATAAAACACATGTGTAAAATGAAAATTTCACCAGTGAAGAAAATCATCTCTTACAACATCAGTTCACACGGTCACATTGCCAATGTGCCAATGGCTGCAATTAATGCCCCCAATGGTTTTGATGATAGCTGAAAAAAGTGGTTGAAATTAAAGTTAAAAAATCAAAACAACATTCATATATAAATATATGAATAGTTGCAACTATCAACTGTTAAATATAACAACAACATTCAGTTGTATAATTAAAATCTATATTAGTAAAATCTATCCTTAGTTCAACATTCAGTTGATATAGTATAACAAAGTATCCACAAATGTACTTACAGCCTAGGAAAGACTTGATAGATAAATAGGGTTTTGATTTACCAACATGTAATAAAAATTAACAGATTCCACAAACAAATTTAATCTCCTTATATCATGTATAATAAAAAATATAACAATGATTTCATAATTATAGATAGTGGCAGTATTTAAATAATAATAAAATGAGCCAAATTTTTGATTCTGTTATATGCATAATTATTTGTCTACTGAATTTATTTTTTCTTTTGCAGGGCGATCGAATTCATGCCAGTATTAAGAAAGATTTAATCAACAACTTTCAACCTTTGCTGAATGAGAGACGACTCTATGTTGTTCGTTGTTTTGTTGTTACAAATAACAACATGAAATACAAGACAACCGCAAATAAATACAAGATATTATTCTTGGCAAAAACGAAAGTTGTTGAAATATTTGATGAGAAATTTCCTTCCTTTGTTTTTAGTTTTCAAAAGTTTTCTGATATTACAAATGAGGAATCTTTAGATGATAACAAACTTATTGGTAAATACATTGTTAAATTATTTTTGTGTTTAAAAATATGAAATTATTTTATTTCATCAAATTTATTGTTATTTGTGAATATCATCAATTTCAGATATTATTGGACGAGTTGTTACATTAGATCCTCCCCAACAAAGGGATTTGAAAGATGGACCAACACGACTTATGGATATTACTCTCGAGGACAATGAGTAATAATTTTGGAATTTGATTATTCTATTATTGATATTATCCATATAATTAATAAATAAACTGATTTCCTTTGTATTATTAGGAAACAACGTTTGCCATGTACTTTGTGGGGAAAATTGGTTGATGATATGGTTTCGTACGTTAATAATGGTAAAAATGAACCTGTTGTAGTCATACTACAAATGTTTCGTACCAAATTATATAGAGGTGATAATTATTTCTTATATATTGAATATTATTTCATCCTTCATTTATAAATAATTTAACAACTTTCGTTTAAATTGTATTGTTTTCCGATTAGGACAAGTTACAGCATCCAACACGTTCTATGTGTCAAGGTTATTATTTGGTGATGACATTCCTGAGATTGAAAATTTTAAATCAAGGTAACTAAAACATATTGATACTCTAATTAAATATTTACTTTATGATAATTTTAATTAGTATACAAATTAAATTAATGAATATTTTCTACTTTATGAAGGATTGTTGAAGAAAGTAGTGAATCTATCACTATATACAGTTTCACTAACTTCTGCAAATTTGGTTGAAAATGAATTATCAAGTGGCCAAGCTATAGTTAGGACCATTGAGAACTTGAGAGATAACCATGAGGTATAGTTTTTCATTTAGTTATAATTTATAATTATATTATATTACATAATTTGCCTTATTCACAATATTAATATGAATTTTTATTATTGATTATCAGATTGGAAGCTTTTGGGTTTATGCTGAAATTGTTGAAGTTGTATTAAAGAATGCTTGGTGGTATTTTTCGTGTAACAAATGTCCAAAAAAACTAGATAAATGTGGCGATTTATTTTACTGTGACAGATGTGACAAGTTTGAAAAAGATATTAACAGGTATTAACATACGATCATTTTAAACCTAATTACTATTCTTCTTGAATATTTAAATACAATTTTATTTGACAGGTACAAAATTAATGTTCGTGTCATTGACACAACCGGAGAAATAGATTTACTATTATGGGACAAAGAATGCGTCCAGCTTATTGGAAAAAAGGCTTTGGATTTAAAAAAGAAGACGTCAGAGGTACTTTTGTAAATAAGCTCTAAGCATATATCATAATTCTTTGTCAATACTTAAATTTGTTATATTAGTATAATTTGATTCTCTTTTTTAAAATTGTAGGAATCAGAAAATGATCAGAAAATTCCTGAGGAAATACAAAATTTACTTGGCTTAAAAATTTTCTTCAAAATTCAAGTAAGATCTGAACAAGTACGTAATTATACTGGATCATTTACGGTATTAAAGCTGACTACCGATGAAGGACTAATTTCACTATATTCTGAACATTTTAAAGAAAATCAGGTATGTATTAATTTCTGGTACATTTGAACTTACTTTAATTATTTTTTAAATATTCTGTTAATTTTTTAATTTTACAGGAATCTGATATTTTTCAAATTTGTTGAAGGAGGAAAATGATGTCGAAATGGTAAATATTTTTTCCTTTAATTAGTCATTTTTTTCCCTTTAATTAGTCATTTTCTTTTCATTTACAACAAATTTTAATTGCAAATTTTAATATATGAATAGATTGGATCGTGTGGAGAGATGATTTCAACACCAAATGTTAAATATTCACAAGAGATTGAGTCTCTGAAACTCCTGAAGATTCTGGATTGAAGAGGTCATTGGTTGATGCATACTCAACAACAGCAGGATCAAAGAAGATGAAGATTGATATAAAGAAAGAGAAGGATTGAAGATTACCTTAGTTTGATCCATAGTTGTAACACCCATATTCTGAATATGTATTTGTCAAGCTTGCATGTATTTCAGATCTGTATTTATTTTCTTGGATTTTGGCATGTACTTGTAATTGGCTTGACTTGCAGATTTTGGTTCTCGTAACTGGATTTTACCTGGCTTGGTTTATTTTGTGGAGGAGAATTGGTTTGGTTTGGTTTGGTTTGATTTAATATGCATGGAACACTTTTAACCTATACTCCACCCTCAACACAACACAACCCCCCTTATAATATCTCCACCAACCTCTCTCTCTTCATTATTCTCTCATTTATTTCTCCATCTTCTTCTTCCTTCCTCTACACAACACCAACACCCCTTAGGCAAGTGCAACTTGCTTCCACAAGAGAGCCCATTTTTTGTTCCATTAGCTTCTCCTCATGTTTCTAAGACACATTAGAACTTGTCATTTTCCATTTTGAGGCTTTGCTTTTTTTAGATCTAAAAATTAATTATTTTTGGATTTTGGTGGTTTTGATCCATCAAATTTTTTTGTTTTTAAGTTTTGATGGTTCCATGTTGTAGAGAATTTTATTCTACCCAATTTTGACCTTTGAAAAGTTAGATTTGGACTTATTTTGACCAAGTTATGGACCTTTGAAGTTTTAGGTTCAAACCATGGAGTTCTTGCTGTTTTGGAGAAGACAGTGAGCAGTGCGCGAGCTTTTAGCTTGCGCCACTGAGCTGCGCGCGCTCTTTAGCGCAGCGCAGTCTACCTCATACGCTGCCTTTTGGAAGCGTATGTCTTGCATACGCTGACTTGGGTGACAAGGAGTCGTATGGACCTCATACGCTGCCTTTTGGAAGCGTATGTCTTGTATACGCTGACTTGGGTGACAAGGAGTCGTATGGACCTCATACGCTGCCTTTTGGAAGCGTATGTCTTACATATGCTGACTGAGCGTAAGCTGACCTGAGCGTAGCCTGACCTGAGCGCAGTCTGACTTAGGCGCAACTGGACCTAACCCTACTTACCCTGGATCTCCTATAGCCCTGTATATTGATATTTTATAGATTTAACGTCCATTTTATATCCTTACGCCTTTTTGTCCTGAACTTGATAATCACGAATTTACTTGATATGTTTGGAATTGATAATTGAGCATGACATGATAGTGGCCCGTCGTGGCGCACTCCTGACAAGTAACCCTGACATAATTTTTTGATAAGCTGTTGCGACGGCTACCTGACATGACATAACATGTATAAATAACCTGGACACTGTGGGCGATTGTGCTTGTACAAATAATCCAGTCTTGTCCTGCATCATGTCTAGGAGGGGACTCCTGAGTACCACGGTCAGGAGTACCTACTGAAATGGACTAAGGTTAATGATTAGTATAATTCACTAGTCATGAAGAGATGTTCCCCAGTTACAGGCGATCCCGTTATCCCTGCCGCAAATGTTTGGACTTGTAGCCTGCCGACGAGTAGGGCACATTTCCAGCCCACTGTTATGTGGGGCACCCACCATTGTCACTTAAATGATTGAATTCTATTGTCACTCTAATGTATTGTACTCTCTAGATTGTCACTATATGATTGCCTGGATAACCTGGATAGCTGCAGGGCCTGTGATTACTTGGAGCATCTCATTGCATTTTGCTAGTAACTAGGATTGTGATAACCCTAGTTAGTTAATGTAGAAAGCCGTAGGCAATGATTGGCCGTGATTGCTTGGATGGGGTCTAGTCCAGTATAGTATTGCTAGAATTGATTGATTGTAAGATTGTACCAGAATGATTGAATGATTGTCACTCCAGACTGTCACTATAACGATTGTACTCTATTGTCACTCTAGCGTATTGCACTCTTCATTGTCACTTTTATCATTGTACTCTCTCCTTTTTACCTTAATGATTGGCACCTATAGCAATAAATGATCAGAGACCAAGTTCTGTTCAGGCGAAGGGTTACAATCTCGGTCCTTATTTGGTTTAAGGATTGTAACCTGGCTTCCGGAATAGTACCTTCGTTTTCTCTTCATATATTGTCCAGCTTTGTTTATTTAGCATGATTCTCCAGTTCTTTTATGTCAATGATGCTTCGCTTAATTATGTTCTCTGATTGAGATAAGTGCATTGGTAGTGCACAAACCTCAATCTGCGTTATTTATTGTTGTTTTCTTACATGTTGAATGCTAATGATTTGTTGGCTTTAGTTCTTAAGTGAAGCCTCCTTTGTGGCACTTGCTCTTTCTGGGGTCTGACCCAGCTGGTTTTGTATGGCCAGATACCGGAGCAGCAAAGGATCTACCTGCCTTCCAGCCACATGGTGACCACTAGAGGAAATCCTGGCAACGAGTGGGTTATTTTGGCTCTCCCACTCTATTGTACATTTTCATTTTGAGGCGTTTAGCCGACGAGCACTTGTTAGCTCGATGCACTTTACTTCTGCCTGCCTACGGGCTGTAATCATGATTGGCAACTCGAGGTTGATCATGTATGACTTAACTCATGCTAGTCCTTACATTTTGTACGACTAGCTTCATGATCATCTGGATATGTAATGTTTGGGACGCCTTACAATTGTATATTTGGTGATCTGATATCTTGTGATTATTACTAGTTGGTTGAGATTGAGACAATAGGATAATTTATGACCTTAAGAGACTGATGGCTTGTAGATAAACCCTCACATATCTAGACAGCCGTGACCGTATGGTGAGATGGATTCCATTTCATTATACGTAGCTGGCTATGTCTGCCCCCGCTCTCCAGTATTCCGGTTCTGGGGCGTGACAATAGTGCTTTTAATATCATTCAGCTTAAAAAACTCTTTGTTCAATGTATTGACGTACTGAGTATTATCTTAGTATGTATTTGAATGCTTTCAAATTCAGCCAGCTCTTAAAAGAACATTTTGTGTGAGCTTGCTTAGTTAATTGAACTTTTGTTATTCTCAATATAACTTTTATTTGTGTTTAATATGATTTGAAGAGAGTATATATAAACCTTTTTTGGTGCTATTAGATAATCTAATTTAAAAGTATTGAAGATTACCTTAGTTTGATCCTTAGTGCTTTTAATTAACAGCAGGATCAAAGAAGATGAAGATTGATATAAAGAAAGAGAAGGATTGAAGATTACCTTAGTTTTCCTTAGTGCTTTTAATATCATTCAGCTTAAAAGAACTCTTTGTTCAATGTATTGACGTACTTGAGTATTATCTTAGTATGTATTTGAATGCTTTCAAGTTCAGCCAGCTTTAAAAGTATATATAAAAATTTAAGGAATGACATTTTACACTCATTAATTGTTATATTCATAGTAATTATATACAATAAGAAGCATTATATACCATAAAATTAATTGTCTTATTTAGATCCTTAGTGATTCTAAATTCAGCCGCCGTCGTTCATTAATGTTAATTGAACTTACGTTATTATATTTAAAATACAAACTACAATAATTTATATAAAATTAAACTAGCAGATCAGAATATTAAACAAATATTGATATTAAACTAACTTATGCATGTAAAAATATTACATTTAAAATAAATATTGATATTAAACTAATTTATGCATGTACAAATATTGGGGGATAATATAACAAAGTTTGTGTCCGCATTTAATCTTGCAATGGTACAACAGTATTCTTAAATTAGTTTCATAAAAATAATTATAGCCGAAAATTCTTTAGTAAATCCGAAAATCTATAAAAGTAAGACAGCCATGTTCACATATGATGCCACACAACTAAAGAATAAAAGTTAAAATAATATGGCACATAAAGTAAGATTTCTTATAAAAGTAAATATCCTTAATCAAATTACTTATAATTCAAACCCTTCAAGTTCTTAATATTATATTAGTTTGAACCTTACTGCTTTTAAATTCAGTCGCTGCCGTACATTATGTTTATTGATCTTATGTTATTATCATTAACGTACAAACTAATATAATATATTTGTAAAAGAATATCAGATCAGAATTTTTCATTTAAACAAAAATTGACATTAAACTTACTTAAAGTGTACAATACATCATTACAACTGTTTTTGGAAATCTAAAATAAGAGTTGTCCATACATCATTAGAACATTAAAAAAAAGTCCTTTATTATGACACTATATACATTGGAAATCGGGTTTGCAGAATATTTAAATGAAACTCAAAGTAGTTGCCATTAAAGCTGATTTTTTGAAAATCTAAAATTAAGTTGTCCATACATCATTAGATCCTTTAAAAAGATGTATGATTAGCAACAATCTGTTGGGAAAAGTTTAGTTTTGTCTTCCCAATACAAAATAATCATGATTTGAGAAACTAGATATATTTGCCTAATTGTACAAAAAACGATGTATGGCAATAATAAATACATCTCTAATGATGTGTGGATAACAGCAAAAACTGTTGGCATTCCTGCATTTTTTCCAACCAATACAAAATAATCATTAATTGAATGCCTATATTTGGGCTTACTATATAAGAATGGGGTTTCAATTTGGTCACTTCCAAATCCCAGCATTCAATATAACAAGGAAGGAACTATTACAAAGAAACAAATCGAGAATGAGGAAGCTGACAAGGAGTACAACACTTAACAAGCGACCGAAGCTTACAAAAATAAAGCAGGTAATAGTTCCATCTAATTTCTGGTATCTTTACGTTATTCTAACTTCTAATATTGCATATTTCATTCACTAATATACATTGTAAAATCAGATAACTTATCTATATTATTTATCTGACAACTATCATTTAACAATCATAAATAAATTGAAAAAAAAAATTTATGTACAAGCATTATTTTACAATATGTAGACATTAGCATCATTTTTAAATATTTATTGTAGAAGCATTATTTTACTAAATCATTTGAATTATATAAATAAACATTAAATTAGAAGCCTTATTTACACAGCCTTTGAGGAATTTCTAACTAACATTTAATATGAATATTGTGACCAAATTTGGACTGAATATAAAATAAGGAAATTAATACGATTTAGTTAAAAAAATATTCAAACATGGCTTCATAGCTTCATAGATAAAGATTATAATATTAAGTCCAAAAATTTTGCAGTCAGGGTTATATGTTATCATGAAACACAAATGAAATTAAATGATATTCAGTACAAGAGTAAAATTTTACCTTCATGTTGTAGCTGACCATTTCGAATAGTAGTTCATTGACATATTTGATGTAAACAAATACCTGCAAATATAATAATTGAATAAAAATTTATATATATATATATATATATTATTATATATATATATATATATATATATATATATATTATATATATAGAAGGTGAAATCAATTTTACCTATAAATATATTCTGTGTTGTAAACAATTTTCCATAATATTTGTGCTGAAAACAATTTTACCTAAATAAACTAAATATGATGATTCACCAAAACTAAACCCTTTAATTACATTTAATATGATGATCCAGAACATAAAATTAGAAGAAGAAAACAAACTCACAGATTGAACTAAAAAAAAGAGATTAAAAGTTTATTTAGGTAAAATTAAAATAAATCTTCTACTCACAGGTAGAACTTTGGACCATCTCGACAGCATAAGAATGGAAATATAAAAAGAAAGAAATAAATAAATCTTCTACTCTAATACCAGAATCAGGTCCAATTTTCTATATCGGATAAATCCGAAACAATCATTATAACATGAAAAATACAAAAATAATTTGGTGAATTTAACTAAAACCGTGGATCCAGAACATAAAACGATGATTCACGATTTTAGTATACAAAATTTCGAGAAAAAAAAGATATTATATAATAAAAAATATAACTTTGTACCATCTCCAAATTATAGGAATGGAAATAGAAAAAGAAAGCAAGAAATAAGTCAACTCTAAAACCAGAATCAGGTCGCCTCCCCAATAACTTATAAATCCGAAAAAATCATTAAAAAACTTGAAAAAAGAAGAGGAAAAAAAATTTGTTGAAAAAAACCATAGAAATCGAACTAAATTTGTAGATCCAGAACATAAAATGATGAATCACCAAAAAAAAATATTTTAATTGCATTTTCATGCGTTTAATCAAATTAAACCAAATACTTTTCATGTAGATGTAGTATACGAAAAAAAGAGAAAAGGGAAGGAAGAAATAAATTTACAGATTATATAATCAAAGAGAACCAAAATATAACACAATATTGGGGAGAGGAAACGTTAGAATGGAAAGAGAAAGAGAAAGGGAAAAAACAGAAATGAATTGAGTGTAATACCATTGGTCTTTGAGCCAATACCATGGGCTGGAAAACCGTGGTATTACTAAAATCGTGTGCTACTAAACCAATGGTATACTAAAACCGTGGGCTACTAAATCATTTTTTAAATTTATTAAATTTGTATTATTTTACGTTTAAATTTTATTTAAATTTGTATTATTTATTAAATCAATGGTATACTAAAACCGTGGGCTACTAAATCATTTTATATATATATAATTTATTAAATTTGTATTATTTTACGTTTACATAAATTTTAAATTTAACTTAATCATTTTTTATAATTTGTAGAAAAATAGACTTTATCGTTTTATTTTATTTACATTGAGGTATATTATTTTAATTCGTTCAAAATCATATTAATATATTTTGGTCCAAGATATTTTGTGAATTACATAAATAGTACTAATGATAATTACGTTGTTAAAATTTAATTCCTAAATAATCATATTAATATAATGTTATCTTTCATGTATTTCAAAATTGAGTTTTTTCTAACTTTTGTTTTAATTTCAAATGTTATATAAATATCAAGAACATTCAATTATTTATTTTGTGGTTTAAAACAATATTAAATATACAAACCGTGCATCGCACGGGTGACATACTAGTTTTATACAAAATAAAAACTTATGCATGCTTCATATATACAGCCAGAGAAGCGTAAAGTCATTCCAAATTTATTGATGTGTCTGTGTCGGACACGCATTTGGTATGACACAAACATAAGAATGTAACTCCTCTTATCATTGCAGTTTCTGCTAAGGAACACAATTACGCTTGCAAAAAGTTGGGTTGGTTTTAGGACAAGTTCCGTTTTCTTCAACCAAATTCCTATACTCTTTCTTCTATTGCAACCGTTGGATGCATGACATTATTAGACAACAAATATGAAATATGATTTAGACCTTGGCCTATTGCATTAGAGCATCCACAATAGATATAGATCGATGGAGCTGAAAAATGCACGTTGAGATCCAAATTTACAATAATAAAAAAAAAAAATTAGAACGTGTTGAGTCTATATAAAACTAGAAAATGACCCAACAACATAAAATAATCTTTGGAGATTGACTCTCCATTGTGTGCACCGAACAATAGTAATCCCCACAATAAGTGGACACTTACATAAGCTGAAACGCACAATGCCACAGCTTCGTGCTTTTGCCATTACAAATCTGACACTTTATAACATTAGCTACTACATTGAAACACAAAAAGCAGCCACGAAGCAGCACACGTCCCGTGGGAGCATATCCTCTGCTGGAGTCGCGGTCCCGCGGTAGCAGATTTTCCATTGGAATCAAGGTCCAGTGGGAGTAGCCTCCTCGATGGAGCCAAAGTCCAGTGGGAGTAGCCTCATCGATGGAGCCAAAGTCCAGTGGCAGCAACCTCCGTTAGAGTCAAGGTCTAGCGAGCGCTGACTCACCGCTGGAACAATGGTCCCGCGCACTCTACATGGCCCGTGCAACACTCGCACTTAGTGATAGCAACTTCTCCCGAATCCGACGGGAACCCGACTTTTTTTTTCCTCCGACGGAGACGGGTTTGGGGATATAGAAATGGGGATGGGGACGGTAATGGAGATGAAAAAAAAAAATCTCCGATCGTATTCAGAACCGGATATGGGTATTGTACTCACCGTCCCAGTAAATTTTCGACCCCGATTACTTATATTGCAACACATTTGTATGAGTTCATGATCTATCTAGTACTATATATAATTTTTTTTTATTAAATCAATATTTTATTAACATATCTTGTAATTACAATCTACAGCAAAAGTTATTAATGGGACGGTAGACGGGGACGGAATAACCCGATCTCAAAAGTATTAATGGGCCGGGGAGTACATTGTGTTGGAGTGGGTGGGGTTCCCACCTATGTGGAGAATACCCCGGAGAGCGACGAGCGCCATCCGTGTGTCGGAGAAGCTTGGGGAGTGCATGGATTTTATTTTGGTACATATATGGTAAGAAAATATGATTGGATTTCCATATTTACTTCGATTATATATTTATGATTGGACCCTTCATATAGTAGCTTTCCATATTATTGGGTTTCCAATTATGGTAAGCTAATTATGATTGGATTTTTATTAAATATATGATTGATTTATATGGAAGTTTTCATATATATTGGCCTTCCATGTATGGGTTACCAAGGGATTATAAAAGGGTGATGCATGCTAGTTGTAAAATCATCTAAAAAAAGAGTGCTTTACAATCTTTGAGAGAGAGAGAGGATTAATTAGGACTATTGTGAAGGAGAGATTGCTTCGAT
This sequence comes from Iris pallida, assembly GCA_029216955.1. NCBI lineage: Eukaryota > Viridiplantae > Streptophyta > Magnoliopsida > Asparagales > Iridaceae > Iris > Iris pallida. The sequence continues at coordinate 18,158 of JANAVB010009173.1, forward strand.
TAATTTTTCGGCATCTCTTGTTCTTCGGAGTCCGCAATCAAATTTTTTTTTTCTTTTAAGTGAGTTGTGGTGATCCGTGTTGGATCGGGAGGAGCTTGTAGAGGGTGTATTCTCTTTATTCCTTTAGTGGAGGTTCTTCAGGGTTGGACTCCGATCGTCCCGTGGTTTTCCCGCAAGGATTTTTCACGTCAAAAATCTTTGTGTCTGCGATTGTGTTTGGTGTTTTTGGTTTGTGTGCTTTTGCTCGGTTCTCTCGCAGGACTTTCTGGTTTGGGGGAACGGTTTCCGCGCTTCGTTCCCAACACATTGTTAAATGGGGATGGGGATAAAAAATTAAATCCGACTGGGGATGAGGACAGGGACGGGGACGGGGATTCGAACACCACTCGGAGACGGGGATGGGGGGTATGATCCCCGACCCCGATCCGCCTCATTGCCATCCCTACTCGCACTGCCCCCATGCTGAAACGAGCGTTGAATGGCACAATTACGCACAAAAGTGCCAACTTGCGTCCGTTGCATACGTGCGCCATGAAAGTGCCATTCGCCCGAGTCGCTAGTCTCCATACGTGGCCTAGCTCCTATGAAAATTTCTATAAAAAATAAGTGACAAAAATACATATTTCTCGGAGGATTTGAACATTGTCCTCTAGTAAAAATTTCACTAAACCAATCACTTGGGTTACCACTCCTCGTATGTGCAAATCAATCATTTTTTTTTATATGTATTAAAATACACACTTGAAATTTATTACACGAAGGTGAGATTATTTTTAGAGAATGATTTTATAAACCCCAACCAGATTATCCATGACAGATTTTTTTTTTGAAAAAGCCAAATACACAACAGAAAGAATTATGAGAACATATATGAATGCAGTACACAACAGAGAATTATGGGCAGCTCCCTTGGTCTGTTTTTACTTGAGGAGCTCCATTACCGACAAATTGTAGACGCAGCAAGCGACATTGAAATGGGAGAAGCCAGATTCTCTCGCCAGGAACTCCCACTCTTTCTTCGTCCTCTCTTTTCCACCAACGTTGCAACTCATCATAGAAAATCTGCGCAGAACTGAAGCTGCGATGGAATACTTGTATCCGGAGACTCTGGCAGTATCGTGTCGACGACGATCACTTTTCCAGAACTCGGTAGCGCCTCCAAACAATTCTTCAACAACTTCAAGCAGTGTTCGTCGCTCCAATCATGAAGAACGGTCTGCAACATAACAATTACATGATTGTTTTGCACGAATGCATACATAGATACGGATATGAACATGACACACACACACACACGTATCTATATTACAAAAACTATAAATTAGTGACGGACATATCCGTTGCTAAAATAGAATTTTCCGTCGCTAATCCTATTTTGGGACACTAATTTTTCCATTTTTGTGTCCATGCTTCATAGGGACAGTTTAGCCTTCGTCACTATAAGAAAATAGAGTATTGCGACAAAAAATAAGATGGACGAAAAATCAGGGCTGCTCCAAAAATTCTCGAGGTCAACGACAAGATTTATAAGTAATGTGGTTGATTTGTACAATGACTCTGGACTTGGACAACCCCCTTTTGCTTAGGGCAACCTCTCGGCTTAATGTGATCTCAATAAAGATCGGGGTCGCGGATGATGTCACGCCCGATTCGTAGAGTCATTTCTTATTATATTTTATCTCTTGGAATCGATCGTCCTCGCTTGGGCGTGATGCCGTACAAGTCTGGTATTGCACTTGTACAAGGCAAAGATGGTACATACTCGATTATTCTTCAAATAGGAACACATCGCAGCGGCAAAAGCAGATAAATTGAATTTAGTGAGGACAATCTTTCTCATTGAATAGAAGTACATCACTTCTTTATAGCAGCGGAGAAAAAGAGTAACTTGAAGCCACACAGAGATATATGAACTTTATTCTCTTTATTGATAAATGAAGAAGAGTACAAGACTTGTATTGAAGTACAATGATTACAGTACATCTCTCTTTACATTGGAAACCAACTGAACAATGCTATACAGCTTACATTTGATATTTGGATACAATGGATGACAACTCGATATACCGACTTGGCTTACAATCTCACTGGTACAACTAATTACAATGTTCCATACATTATGCCTTTTATAAACAGAAGACATCATCTTGTACAAGGAGAGCTTCTGTATGCCCAACAAATCTTCGATGCCGCGGGACCAATCCAGCTAAACTTCGTGTGTAGAACATTCCAAGCACGAGCACCTGCCCACAAAACGTGGGTCAGCACATCATCTATGTACTGGCGAGCAGAATCCAACCCACTCGCATAAACCAACATTTAAGTGATCATTTAAGCATGCATTTATGTGAGCCCTTGACCCAAAATTTTTCCCCAATTATTTTCTTCTTTTTAAAATACTGATAAAGTATTAATCGATATTTAGGGTTATTTTATAGCCAGTATGATTAATTGTGGTGAACTCATTAATCAATATTAGTTAGCTATAAGTATGCCTAGAAATAGTTTCATTTATTCAACAGGGAAGAGGTGGAGTCTTTATGTTCCAGCTGACTTGGAATTGGACTGCAACTTTGCACCCAAATAACAGAATAGAAGCCTCAGTGCAAACCCCTTATAGCCATGGGCCCCAGTGCAAAAAATTCAAATTCAAATAGCTAAGTTCTTAGTTTAAACAGTAATGGTTTAAACTATTTAGGCCGTAGTCTTCATTTAAAACTCTAACGGCCATATCCTTAACCCCTGTGAAGATCAGATTCAAATCCTATTCAAACAAGAATTGGGGATTTGATTTCATCCTTCCAAATCGTCAACCCTAGTATAAATAAGGATGAGCTCTATGCCCCAGCCTTCCCCAAACCCTAAAATCTCTGGCACGAAATCTTTCCAGTTCTTCCCTGGGCGAGACAATTTCCTGGAGATCGAAGCAATCGAACCCTTAACAGGTAACCTTCCTTCCTCTTGGTTGTTTACGTAGTAGGACAAATTAATCCTCTATTATATTAGTGTAGGCAGGGTGTTTGTAGAAATCTATGAAAGAGAAGTAACCAAGAAGAGGGTGCAATTCATGTTAACGAAAATGTGACTAGTGTAGCATATGATGAAACTAATTACTTCATGACCTGGAATAATTATCGATATTGCTATCCTAGTCTTTTTAAGGAATATAAAATTGCCATCTGTTTCATGTGTGCATGGGTGCCTATCAACAACAACCATGGCTGTCAACCCTTAGTATCTATGGGGACTACATTGTTCACTTGTTAGGTTCCAGGATTTGTGGGTTACTGCATAAGGATGGATAGATGTGTGTCGTGTACAGCAAGTAATTTACCTCTATTAAGGAAGATTTGTGTAGATGAGTGAAGGCTTATTTATGGCTCATCAACTGCCACCACATACCAGAAATAGTGGTATGGAATCAATCAATTTCCAGATTTGATTTCGATCAGAATGTTTGTGTATCACCCTGGATACAATGTCAACTGACAGGAACTCTTTATGCCAATCTTCCTATTGTTCATTCCCCACCAAACCATTATTATGCCTTGACCCTGCATTTAAATTGTGGTCCAACCTTCATTAGTTAGGTAAACGTACCCTTAGTTTCCAGATTAAGATTATATATATCATAGCAGATACTTGAAGGTCTTGATTGTCTTAATATTGGTAATGTTTTGTTCTATAGCCAATACTCTTGATTAGCCTACACTTGGAGGAACCAGGAAGCCGTTCTATAGCAAGATTTACCCCTGGGTCTCAATGGTGTGTCCAAACTTTCACTTTAAGTAATTGGAGACTGAAGGTTCAGTCATAAATTGCATGTATACTTCAAGTTCAGATTTGTTAGGACCTGAGTGTAGAGTAGGGAGGGACATGACCACACTCTAGGAGTTTAATTGCCTAGCAGATTTCCTTGCAGAGTATTACTAGTCATATTTTCCCAGGTTACACTCTTGATGTTGATATTTGCAGTTTTACTAATGACTTATGTATGGAGATATCATATGTACACAATTCCAGTGTACTTGAGTTATTTTCATCCTGGAACACAAATGTCTGGAATGTCTGGAATGTACTAGTTCAAGAAGAGACATGCTTGGAAACATGTTGGTTTAATAGGAAAGGCTGTGGGCATTCCAGTTCAACCAAAACTGAAACTGGAGTATCATTGATTAGGAGAATATGGTTACGATGATCAGTTAAGAATTAGGACAGAACAGTAGAGCCTACTATTGCCTATAACACAAATAACTAAATCAGAGTAGTAGATGTAGAGAAGGAGAAATGCTCCTCTAGGCCAGTCCATTTGTGCAGACCTAGGCCTTACCCACGAGCAGCCACTAGATTCTGGTCCATTGACTGTGTCTACTCACCCTGTTTAAACTAGAACCATCAATGTGGAGGAGAATGTTACCACAAACCTGACACATTGACACAAATAAACCACATAGCTATTCAACTTGGTGTGCTTACACTTAGCTTTTCCCTGAGAGGTTGTATCACCTGCAGATAACAGCCATACTGAAATACATTAGTGAACAGAGTTAGTAACTTTTAATTCACTTTTGCCTTGGTATCAAAGGTTCATTGCTCTCCATCTCTCTATGCCTTAGAGGTGTGGTAATGACACTAGTATGCATGGATTCACTGCAACTGCAATGGAAGAATATAACCATGCAGGAGAAGTAGAGGGAATTTAGAGTATCTTCTAGATATGACATATATGGTTGTGTATTAATTAGTATCCAAGTATTTAAGTAAGGAGGTATGTGAGTGGTGTCTTAAGGTCAACTGAGGAACTATAGTCAAGACTGACTAGTAGGTAGCATATTAGAGGAGTCCAGGGAGTTAGATAGTACACAAGGCTACTCACACCCTAGTACCTAGGTGAAACACCCTTAAGGAGCTTAAGTAGCAGGAGAAGAAACCAAGTCAGACCTAGCAAGTCCTTAGTGACAGAAAGAAGTTGCAAACCCATCTAACCTTGGAAACCCAATGTAGAAGTGATGCCTTAATAACTTAATAAATCAATAGATAGAATTTTCCTACTCTAATTTATGTGTTGATTATATAAAATTCATAATATAGGTCCATTGGATTCTGATTTGGCTCTTGACTCGAACTACCAGCGCAAGACGACAGGCAAGTACACTTTCTGTTCTACTTCCAATTCTAATAGTTTTGTACAGTAAATGGTCATATGTTCCTTGCTTGATGACACGATGGAAACACGAGTGAGAGTCATGAATCCCCATTTATTATATCCTTGTTTAGCTACTTTTCGTGACTTATTTAGATTCATGAATACTGGTTGGGAGGGGAAATATCCTAGTAGACGTGTGAACTTCCCATTCTATCCCATTGTCTTTCGTGAATGCTAGCCGCTGTACACGGCACGTGCAGTGTGCCTGATTTACCCCTTAGCCGTTCACATGTCGAATCAGATATTTCAATTCACTAAGTTAGTTTGTCTTTTATTATTTCACCACTTGACATGTCACTACACTTTTATTCTTCCTAGTTGACATATTATTCTGCGATTCTTAACTTATTCTAGATATACCAAGTCATCACATCATTTCTCAGTTTCCTTTTTACATATGTCATATATTCATGTATTGTCGACTCTATTATGTTGAGGATGGTATTTCAGCTTGTGTATTTGTTCCAATCCTGACTGGATAACCAACATTTTAGGTGATGAGTTAGAGGACTTTTGTACTACCTATTATGAGCACACTGCAGATCCCGACTTCGGTGCACAGGACGAGTTGGAGGCTGCTTATGCAGACTTGCCTGCTACAGATGGCTGCCAGTAGTTTATGTCATTATTTTCATAGTTGTTCAGTTGAGACTTAGTTGTATTTCCTATTTTTGAGACTCATGAGTTGATATTTAGCACATTACTTTTCTTGGAGATTGTGACATTTCATACATTTTGATATTGGAGTTTCTTCAGTTTATTCATTATCCACCTCTCCAAGATATTTATGGAATTTATTAGTTTGGCCCCTCTGTGAATTGTTTATCTGGTGAAATTGAATATAAACTGCGTGGTTGTATTTGTAAACTGTGGAGATGACTAGACAGCGTTCTACCGCCGACACTGCGGCGTAGGCTGGACGTACCCACGGCTCATGTCCAAATATTGGGTACGGGTCGTGACACGTTTTTATGGTGGCCCATGCAGGTCAGATTTCGCAAAACACAGCGAAACTTGTGGTAGTACTCAACTTAGATGTACTACTGCAGGCCTGCGAATAGGAAGTAGATTTTAAGAATCATCTCCACATGTTTATTATCGCCATTGAACTCTACATTGATCTCAAATATTCTTTACTCTACATCTTGTTTTGAATTTTCATAACAACTAATGAGTAATATTCTTGTGGCAGTTAGATGGATCAAGGCAGGAACCCCGCTCACCCGAACACCCCCGCAAATGTTGGTGGATCCTCCACTAATGGGACCCCACCGACTTACGGAGGTCGTTTCACCTACCTAGGCGAGACTCCCCAGCTGCAGGCTACGAGATTTCGCCGTGACGATATTCCGCCACCTCCTCAGTTCACCACACCGATCCCACCACCAGCACCTTTCCACCAGCCAGTGCCTTTCCAGCAGCCAGCACCCCTTCCGTATCCGGCACCAGCTCTGCCCCCTCCACCTGCGCTGGACAATGTTGTCCTCCTCGGGATTGTCCAGCAGATCATGAACTCCCAAAACCGACAGGCTGACGTCTTTCGCGAGGGTCTTCAGGCTAGGGAGGCTCCTTCGCAGCGTCCCGGCACCTCCAAATATTTTACAGACCTCAGGCCCTGGGAATTCAAGGGTACAGAGGGAATTCTCTATGCCGATGACTGGCTGGTGAACATGGAACGCAATCTCCGGAGGGCCAGAATTCCCGAGGACCAGAAGGTTGATAATGCAAGCATGCAGCTGTATGACATCGCTTGTACGTGGTACAGGGACGAGCCCCGCTTCAGTACGCCAGGCGTGACCTGGGAGGAATTCAAGGAGCTCTTCAAAGAAAAGTTTTACCCTGAAGCAGCTCGCGAAGAATTGGAGAATGAGTTCGAGAGTCTTGAACAAGGCAACCGATCCATCGATGAGTATTCTGCTGAGTTCTCTCGTCTTAGCCGGTTTGCAGATGCCTTGACTCCTGCAGCCAAGGCTAAGAAGTTTAGGAAGGGACTGTCGCATGAGATCCGCATAGCCGTGGCCACCAGCCAAGCCACCACCTATGAGAAGATCTTGAAAGTTGCGCAAGACGTAGAGAAGGAGCTGAAGCGCAAACAGAAGCGGGACCGAGACGCCTATGGAGGAGGCAACAGCCAGTCTGGATCGGCAAAACGGTCCAATATTCCGGGAAAGACGGTAGCTCAGCAGCAACTACCACCACCCCGTTATCAGCAGCAGAACCAGCCTCCAGTGAGAGTCACAGCCACCCAGCAGAACCAGCAGAGCCAGCCTAGACAGACGACTACTCCTTGCGGCTACTGCAAGAAGCCAGGACATACATGGAAGGTGTGCAGGAAGCGACTAGGAGCATGCCTATTCTGTGGTTCGAGTGCGCATCAGGTGCGTGAGTGCCCCCTAACATCACTCCGTTCAGCACAGGGGACAGCTCCTGCCCTAGGAGCACCGACGAGGCCGACGATACCCCAGCAGCAGAGGGGACCCCTGCCTACACAACAGCAGTGCTTTGTCCAACACCAGCAGCAGGGCAGGGCTTATGCCATGGCAGTCGATGAGACACTATTATCTCCTGACGTGATAGCAGGTTCTGTCCTCCTCGAATCTTTTTCAGCTATTGCCTTATTTGATTCTGGAGCCAGTCACAGCTTCGTATCTGCAGCATTTATCTTTAGACATAGTATTGTATCAAGGCCTTTAGACAACACCTATAAAGTCTCGACCGGCGGAGGCGTCATCTTAGTAAAGGATGTTTGCGTCGGTCTCCGCATCACCATAGGAGGCCGAGAGCTACGCGCTAGCTTACTCATCATGCCACTTTCGAGCTTTGACATAGTGCTCGGCATGGACTGGTTGAGTAAACACTTCGCCAGTATAGATTGTCACCGCGGATGTGTGGTATTCAGTCCGCCGGGGGAGGCAGTGTTCGAGTTCGCTAGAGGAGGAGTAGAGCCCCGAGGCGACGCTATTTGTGGGACCATGGTGGCAGAGGAAGAGCTACCTCATCCCATCATCGCAGAGTTTCTCGACGTATTTCCAGAGGAGCTTTCGGGACTGCCGCCAGACAGAGACGTTGAGTTCTCCATTGATCTGGTGCCGGGTGCTCAGCCCGAGTCGCAGCGGGTTTACAGAATCAACAACAAGGAGGCTGTGGAGCTGAAGAAGCAGATTGACGAGCTTCTAGAGAAGGGGTTTATTAGATCAAGTTCGTCGCCGTGGGGTGCACCGGTGCTGTTCGTACCCAAGAAGGACGGAACAGTGCGAATGTGTATAGACTACCGAACTTTGAACAGCAAGACGATCAAGAACAAGTATCCGCTACCTCGGATCGACGACCTCTTCGATCAGTTGAGTGGTGCGCGGGTGTTCTCGAAGATCGATTTGAGGTCAGGGTACCATCAGGTGAAAGTGAAGAAAGAAGATATCCCGAAGACCGCCTTCCAGACCAAGTACGGCCAGTACGAGTTCATGGTGATGCCGTTTGGGTTGACCAACGCCCCGGCAGTCTTCATGAATCTGATGAACAAGGTATTCCACCCTTACCTTGACAAGTTCGTCGTGGTCTTCATCGACGACTTCCTTATCTATTCAAAGTCGCCGGAGGAGCACGAGGAGCATTTGAGGATCGTGCTGGAGACACTTAGAAAGGAGAAACTCTATGGAAAGCTTTCCAAGTGCGAGTTTTTCCTTGACAAAGTGGAATTTCTTGGGCATGTGGTGACAGGTGATGGCATATCTGTTGATCCGAAGAAGATCGCGGCCGTTGAGTCTTGGACTACGCCGACTTCTGTGGCAGAGATCCGGAGTTTTCTGGGATTGGCTGGGTATTATCGAAAATTCGTCCAAGACTTTGCTCGGAATGCGGAGCCGATGACTAGGCTCACTCGGAAGGATGTGGAGTTTGTGTGGACAGAGGACTGCCAGGCGGCGTTCGACGAGCTGAAGAAGAGACTGACGACAGCTCCTATATTGACATTGCCATCTGGCTCCGGCGGTTTCTCTATCTACAGCGATGCTTCGGGGAAAGGCTTGGGGTGTGTCCTAGAGCAGAATAAGAAGGTGATTGCTTATGCGTCCAGACAGCTGCGACCGCATGAGAAGAATTACCCCACTCACGACTTAGAGCTGGCAGCGGTCATATTCGCCCTGAAATTGTGGAAACATTATTTATACGGAGAGCGTGTGGAAATCTTCACTGACCACAAGAGCTTGAAGTATGTTTTCACACAGAAGGAGCTGAATATGCGGCAACGCAGGTGGTTGGAATTGATGAAGGATTTCGACATCGCGTTGCAGTACCATCCGGGGAAGGCGAATGTAGTCGCGGATGCATTGAGTCGGTATCCAGTAGCGATGTTCTTGACAGGAGACCGGCACTTATTGGCTGACTTAGAGAGCTTGGGTATTGAAGTAGTCATTCCGGGAGTCGAGATACAGATGATGAGTATGCAGATCCAGTCTGGTCTGATGGACAAGATTAGAGAGGCTCAGCAGCAGGATGAGCAGTTGCAGGGTATTATTGCACAGGTCCGAACTGGCTCATTAGAGGAGTTCACCATTGCAGAGGATGGCTCGTTGAGGCATGGGACGAGACTGTGTGTACCCAAAGGAGAGCTGCGAGAGGAGGTCATGCAGGAGGCACACCGCTCTCAATATTCTTTGCATCCTGGTGCCAACAAGATGTACAAGGATATGAGAGCCCACGTTTGGTGGTACGGCATGAAGCGTGAGGTGGCACGCTTTGTTTCTAGATGCCTCGTGTGTCAGCAGGTCAAAGCCGTGAGGCAGAGACCAGGGGGATTACTTCAGCCGTTATCGATTCCCGAGTGGAAGTGGGAAAACATCACCATAGACTTTGTTTCCGGTCTTCCGCGCTCGCCTGGCGGGAAGGACGCGATTTGGGTCATCGTTGACAGGTTGACCAAGTCAGCCCACTTCATACCATTTAAAGTGGGGCTGTCCACGGAGAGATTGGCAGACTTGTACGTGAGGCAGATAGTCAGATTGCACGGCATCCCAGTGAGCATCGTCTCCGATCGTGACAGCAGGTTCACATCCCACTTTTGGAGGAGCTTGCAGGCTAGCTTGGGCACCTCGCTCAAGTTCAGTACGGCTTATCACCCACAGACTGATGGGCAGTCAGAGCGGACCATTCAGACGCTCGAGGACATGTTGCGGACGTGTGTACTAGATTTTGGCGGCTCGTGGGAGGACCACCTTCACCTTGTGGAGTTCTCCTACAACAACAGTCACCAAGCGAGTATTGGGATGTCTCCTTTCGAGGCCTTGTACGGACGGAGATGTCGTACCCCGCTATCTTGGGACGACGTGGGGGAGAGAGCTTTATTGGGACCCGAGATGGTTGTGGATGCCGCAGAGAAGGTGAAATTGATCAGAGAGCGCCTTCGTGTGGCACAGGACAGGCAGAAGCACTGGGCCGACAGCCATCGTAGACCGTTAGAGTTTGAGGTATAATTTTGTTTAAACTGTGATTGTTGATTTCAAAAGGATTAGGTCATAACCTTGCTTGAATTTAGGTGCACGATATGGTGTTCTTGAAGATATCTCCGACGCGTGGTACTATACGTTTCGGAGGAGGCGGGAAGCTCAGCCCGAGATATATCGGTCCGTTTCATATCCTCGCGAAGGTCGGGGAAGTGGCATACCGTTTGGCACTACCACCGGCATTGGACGGAGTGCACAACGTGTTCCACGTATCCCAGCTGAGACGGTACGTGGCAGACCCCAGTCACGTGTTGGACCACTCGGAGATTGAGGTAGGCCCGAGCCTTAGCTATGAGGAGCAGCCCGTTGAGATTTTGGACCGCAGGGAGAAGGTGCTACGCAACCAAACTATTCTATTGGTGCGTGTCGCATGGAGGCACCATTCGCCAGGCGAATCCACATGGGAGAGGGAGGACGAGATGCGTGAGCGCTATCCCTATCTTTTCGAGACATGAGGTACTATTTCAAACCCTCGTGTTAATTCTAATTTCGAGGATGAAATTATTTTAAGGTGGGTAGATTTGTGAGCCCTTGACCCAAATTTTTTCCCCAATTATTTTTCTTCTTATTTTAAAATACTGATAAAGTATTAATCGATATTTAGGGTTATTTTATAGCCAGTATGATTAATTGTGGTGAACTCATTAATCAATATTAGTTAGCTATAAGTATGCCTAGAAATAGTTTCATTTATTCAACAGGGAAGAGGTGGAGTCTTTATGTTCCAGCTGACTTGGAATTGGACTGCAACTTTGCACCCAAATAACATAATAGAAGCCTCAGTGCAAACCCCTTATAGCCATGGGCCCCAGTGCAAAAAAAATTCAAATTCAAATAGCTAAGTTCTTAGTTTAAACAGTAATGGTTTAAACTATTTAGGCCGTAGTCTTCATTTAAAACTCTAACGGCCATATCCTTAACCCCTGTGAAGATCAGATTCAAATCCTATTCAAACAAGAATTGGGGATTTGATTTCATCCTTCCAAATCGTCAACCCTAGTATAAATAAGGATGAGCTCTATGCCCCAGCCTTCCCCAAACCCTAAAATCTCTGGCACGAAATCTTTCCAGTTCTTCCCTGGGCGAGACAATTTCCTGGAGATCGAAGCAATCGAACCCTTAACAGGTAACCTTCCTTCCTCTTGGTTGTTTACGTAGTAGGACAAATTAATCCTCTATTATATTAGTGTAGGCAGGGTGTTTGTAGAAATCTATGAAAGAGAAGTAACCAAGAAGAGGGTGCAATTCATGTTAACGAAAATGTGACTAGTGTAGCATATGATGAAACTAATTACTTCATGACCTGGAATAATTATCGATATTGCTATCCTAGTCTTTTTAAGGAATATAAAATTGCCATATGTTTCATGTGTGCATGGGTGCCTATCAACAACAACCATGGCTGTCAACCCTTAGTATCTATGGGGACTACATTGTTCACTTGTTAGGTTCCAGGATTTGTGGGTTACTGCATAAGGATGGATAGATGTGTGTCGTGTACAGCAAGTAATTTACCTCTATTAAGGAAGATTTGTGTAGATGAGTGAAGGCTTATTTATGGCTCATCAACTGCCACCACATACCAGAAATAGTGGTATGGAATCAATCAATTTCCAGATTTGATTTCGATCAGAATGTTTGTGTATCACCCTGGATACAATGTCAACTGACAGGAACTCTTTATGCCAATCTTCCTATTGTTCATTCCCCACCAAACCATTATTATGCCTTGACCCTGCATTTAAATTGTGGTCCAACCTTCATTAGTTAGGTAAACGTACCCTTAGTTTCCAGATTAAGATTATATATATCATAGCAGATACTTGAAGGTCTTGATTGTCTTAATATTGGTAATGTTTTGTTCTATAGCCAATACTCTTGATTAGCCTACACTTGGAGGAACCAGGAAGCCGTTCTATAGCAAGATTTACCCCTGGGTCTCAATGGTGTGTCCAAACTTTCACTTTAAGTAATTGGAGACTGAAGGTTCAGTCATAAATTGCATGTATACTTCAAGTTCAGATTTGTTAGGACCTGAGTGTAGAGTAGGAAGGGACATGACCACACTCTAGGAGTTTAATTGCCTAGCAGATTTCCTTGCAGAGTATTACTGGTCATATTTTCCCAGGTTACACTCTTGATGTTGATATTTGCAGTTTTACTAATAACTTATGTATGGAGATATCATATGTACACAATTCCAGTGTACTTGAGTTATTTTCATCCTGGAACACAAATGTCTGGAATGTCTGGAATGTACTCGTTCAAGAAGAGACATGCTTGGAAACATGTTGGTTTAATAGGAAAGGCTGTGGGCATTCCAGTTCAACCAAAACTGAAACTGGAGTATCATTGATTAGGAGAATATGGTTACGATGATCAGTTAAGAATTAGGACAGAACAGTAGAGCCTACTATTGCCTATAACACAAATAACTAAATCAGAGTAGTAGATGTAGAGAAGGAGAAATGCTCCTCTAGGCCAGTCCATTTGTGCAGACCTAGGCCTTACCCACGAGCAGCCACTAGATTCTGGTCCATTGACTGTGTCTACTCACCCTGTTTAAACTAGAACCATCAATGTGGAGGAGAATGTTACCACAAACCTGACACATTGACACAAATAAACCACATAGCTATTCAACTTGGTGTGCTTACACTTAGCTTTTCCCTGAGAGGTTGTATCACCTGCAGATAACAGCCATACTGAAATACATTAGTGAACAGAGTTAGTAACTTTTAATTCACTTTTGCCTTGGTATCAAAGGTTCATTGCTCTCCATCTCTCTATGCCTTAGAGGTGTGGTAATGACACTAGTATGCATGGATTCACTGCAACTGCAATGGAAGAATATATAACCATGCAGGAGAAGTAGAGGGAATTTAGAGTATCTTCTAGATATGACATATATGGTTGTGTATTAATTAGTATCCAAGTATTTAAGTAAGGAGGTATGTGAGTGGTGTCTTAAGGTCAACTGAGGAACTATAGTCAAGACTGACTAGTAGGTAGCATATTAGAGGAGTCCAGGGAGTTAGATAGTACACAAGGCTACTCACACCCTAGTACCTAGGTGAAACACCCTTAAGGAGCTTAAGTAGCAGGAGAAGAAACCAAGTCAAGACCTAGCAAGTCCTTAGTGACAGAAAGAAGTTGCAAACCCATCTAACCTTGGAAACCCAATGTAGAAGTGATGCCTTAATAACTTAATAAATCAATAGATAGAATTTTCCTACTCTAATTTATGTGTTGATTATATAAAATTCATAATATAGGTCCATTGGATTCTGATTTGGCTCTTGACTCGAACTACCAGCGCAAGACGACAGGCAAGTACACTTTCTGTTCTACTTCCAATTCTAATAGTTTTGTACAGTAAATGGTCATATGTTCCTTGCTTGACGACACGATGGAAACACGAGTGAGAGTCATGAATCCCCATTTATTATATCCTTGTTTAGCTACTTTTCGTGACTTATTTAGATTCATGAATACTGGTTGGGAGGGGAAATATCCTAGTAGACGTGTGAACTTCCCATTTTATCCCATTGTCTTTCGTGAATGCTAGCCGCTGCACACGGCACGTGCAGTGTGCCTGATTTACCCCTTAGCCGTTCACATGTCGAATCAGATATTTCAATTCACTAAGTTAGTTTGTCTTTTATTATTTCACCACTTGACATGTCACTACACTTTTATTCTTCCTAGTTGACATATTATTCTGCGATTCTTAACTTATTCTAGATATACCAAGTCATCACATCATTTCTCAGTTTCCTTTTTATATATGTCATATATTCATGTATTGTCGACTCTATTATGTTGAGGATGGTATTTCAGCTTGTGTATTTGTTCCAATCCTGACTGGATAACCAACATTTTAGGTGATGAGTTAGAGGACTTTTGTACTACCTATTATGAGCACACTGCAGATCCCGACTTCGGTGCACAGGACGAGTTGGAGGCTGCTTATGCAGACTTGCCTGCTACAGATGGCTGCCAGTAGTTTATGTCATTATTTTCATAGTTGTTCAGTTGAGACTTAGTTGTATTTCCTATTTTTGAGACTCATGAGTTGATATTTAGCACATTACTTTTCTTGGAGATTGTGACATTTCATACATTTTGATATTGGAGTTTCTTCAGTTTATTCATTATCCACCTCTCCAAGATATTTATGGAATTTATTAGTTTGGCCCCTCTGTGAATTGTTTATCTGGTGAAATTGAATATAAACTGCGTGGTTGTATTTGTAAACTGTGGAGATGACTAGACAGCGTTCTACCGCCGACACTGCGGCGTAGGCTGGACGTACCCACGGCTCATGTCCAAATATTGGGTACGGGTCGTGACAGTTTTCGCCGCCATGAAGCCGTCAAAGGAGAACCACGAAGGTCAAGTGATCCGTTCGCAGTGGAGGACGCCGGCCCGGCCACAGGCCAAGCCGGAATCGGTGGATTAGGGTTCAAGGAGGGCGGCGCTCTCTACAGAGGAAGAGAGCATGTCCATATCATATATCATATATATATATATATATATATATATATATATATATATATATATATATATATATTTATATATATAAATATATATATATAAAATATATATATATATATATATATATATATATTTATATATATATATATATATAAAAAAAATATATATATATATATATATATATATATATATATATATATATATATATATATTAATATATATATTAATATATATATATATAAATCTGAGAAACTTAACATATTATATATATATATATATATATATATATATATATATATATATATATATATATATATATATATATATATATATATATATATGTCTGTGTGTGTGTGTGTGTGTGTGTGTGTGTGTGTGTGTGTGTGTGTGTGTGTGATTTTGCTATCAGATGTAGCCTATGGATTAGTGAGTCAGTTTAGGATTGACCCAATGGGTCTAACATGGCATAGTTGACTAACAAGTTGACCAAGTTGACAAAAGTCGACTTTGGGT
Source organism: Iris pallida (assembly GCA_029216955.1). Taxonomy (NCBI): domain Eukaryota; kingdom Viridiplantae; phylum Streptophyta; class Magnoliopsida; order Asparagales; family Iridaceae; genus Iris; species Iris pallida. Next base: position 33,872 of record JANAVB010009173.1, read on the forward strand.
CAAACTTAATCTAAATTGACTCAAACGGACTTGAAATGACTAGATAACATAAGTTTGACCTAAACTTAGGCTAATAGACTAGTTGACTTAGGGTTGACCTACTTTGACCAAAATGGTTGACCAGGGTTGACCAGAGTTGACAAAGGGTTGACTTTGACCTAGAGGGACCTAGAATTATTTTGAATGCATTTTAGATTACTCTTATTTCATATTAGACACTTTGTAACCTGTGATTGCTCTAAATAGGACTCTGTGACTCCAGTTTGGACTTGTATTCTCATCAAACATTCGGAGTACCACGCGAGTACATTCTCTGACCGTTTCGTACTTGCTAGGAATTATATTCTTGTTATAGACTAATTTACTTGATGTTGACACTATGTTATCACGAATTAGTACTATATGGATCTTTACATGAGATGTTATTCCCGTCGTGTGCATCGAATATATCATTTCATGTACTTTTCATGAACATCATGTATTTCATGGACTTTTATTATTCGTATATATATATATATATATATATATATATATATATATATATATATATATATATATATAGGCATAGAAGGAAAAGGAGGGTGTGTGCTATGTTGCCAAGGGGTACGTCGAGGCTGCCCCAAAACAGTCCCAACTCAACTGAAACCAATCAAACATATATATGCCTATATATATATATATATATATATATATATATAGGGGCAGCCTCGACATACCCCTTGGCAACACAGCACACACCCTCCTTTTCCTTCTATGCCTATATATATATATATATATATATATATATATATATATATATATATATATATATTTTATATATATAAATATATATAAATATATATAAAATATATATATATATATATATATATAATATATATATAAAATATGTTAAGTTTCTCAGATTTTTGACCGCCCTACAGCAGCCCCCTAGCAACTGCCCTCTCTCTCTCACACACACACACTTTCATTTCCCCCTTTCCATTATATATATATATATATATATGTGTGTGTGTGTGTGTGTGTGTGTGTGTGTGTGTGTGTGTGTGTGATTTTGCTATTAGATGTAGCCTATGGATTAGTGAGTCAGTTTAGGATTGACCCAATGGGTCTAACATGGCATAGTTGACTAGCAAGTTGACCAAGTTGACAAAAGTCGACTTTGGGTCAAACTTAATTTAAATTGACTCAAACGGACTTGAAATGACTAGATAACTTAAGTTTGACCTAAACTTAGGCTAATGGACTAGTTGACTTAGGGTTGACCTACTTTGACCAAAATGGTTGACCAGGGTTGACCAGAGTTGACCAACGGTTGACTTTGACCTAGAGGGACCTAGAATTATTTTGAATGCATTGTTGATTACTCTTATTTCATATTAGACACTTTGTAACCTGTGATTGCTCTAAATAGGACTCTGTGACTCCAGTTTGGACTTGTATTCTCATCAGACATTCGGAGTACCATGCGAGTACATTCTCTGACCGTTTCGTACTTGCTAGGAATTATATTCTTGTTATAGACTAATTTACTTGATGTTGACACGATGTTATCATGAATTAGTACTATATGGATCTTTACATGAGATGTTATCCCCGTCGTGTGCATCGAATATATCATGTCATGTACTTTTCATGAACATCATGTATTTTATGGACTCTTATTATTCGTATACACTCATGTGCTCTCATGTACTCTCATGATCTCATGAGCTTCTTTTATAAACTTTCATGTATAATAACATAACCTGTATAGATCCTTGTGTATTGATTGGGGTACGGGAGAGTAAAAATAGTCATGTGAACAATTCCAAAGTAGTGTAATCATGTATAAACTCTGTAGTGTAATCGTGTATAAATCAAGCCGTTCACATGTCTATCTTGTAATCTAAATCATATAGTCACTTACTGTTCTCTATTATCATATATATATTTTTTATTAGATTCTCTCTTTCTCTTCATGTTTATTTCTTACAGCGTTTCATGTATCTTATTCTATAGCATGCTTTACATTTTTCATCATGATATGAACTGCGTGAGATGTATTGTGCTTGCTCCTGTCCTGATTGGACCTGTTGATAAAATTTTACAGGTAACTTGGAGGATCACAGCTAGCCTAGAGGACACTAGTAGAGCATGGAGTAGAGGTCTAGAGTTTTGTTTATCTTATTTCTTGTTGTCTTGGAGATATATTTTATTTTAGATATTGAGATTTTGTGTTTTTAAACAATTGACTTATTTCACTTCTGGTTGTATCCCTTTGTGGATTTCTTATCTACTTCATCGTGCTGATTATCTACCTCTAGTTTGTGATAGTGTTAGTTGTGATGGTGACCTAGAACAATGTTCTACCGTCGAAACTGTAGCATAGGCTGGACGTACCCACTTCTCGTACCCTTACTCTGGGTACGGATTGTGACACGTTTTTTGTGGTGGCCCATGCAGGTCGAGATTTGCATTTGTGCAATATCATAGTAGTGCAACGACTTAGTTGTACTACTATGAGCCTGCTATAGAGTATATAAGTAAGGTGTTAGAATGAGAGGATACTCAATCACTGTTAGAATTTCTTGAGAGATTCCTGGGACGATCCTTGAGAATCTTATTTTAAACTTCGATTTGAAATCATTTTTTCTCTTGTTTCAATTTACCCATACTCCTTGTTATTGAATTTGATTTTGATGGATTCATTGTTAAATATTGAATCTTGATGTTAGTTTATGATTTTGATTTTGTATATTAAGTGCTCTTTTTGGAATTAAGGTATAACCTGATAACATACTTGATAAGGACAGTGAGAAAGGTAAATGTCAACTTTATTTGTGGAGTTAGAATTTATCGCAGTCATACTGGCTATCATGACAAGGACGTAGAGCCTGATTTATATATACTTATCTTAGTTATGGAATATAGAATCTTTTGTAGCCATACCGGTTGGTATGGTAAGAATTCTGGATAACATGAATACATGGTGTATACCTTAGTTACGGTCCCTATCATTTATTGTAGCTATGCTTACTAGCGTGGCAAATTTCTGACAACATGATTTCAGGAAGACGTATATGGTATCATATTATATTTTAAGTTGGTTCATTTCTTTTAAACAGATGGGCAAGAACATATTTTATCATTATTTCTTTCCTTACCATTATTTCCTTGTATTACCATCATTATTCGTCTTAAAATTAACTCTGTCCTAATTACATCAATCACCTACCTCGTACCTAATTTTGTTAACTATACTTTGAAATCTTTGAATCTCCATATCTTTTTACCTTGAAAAGGTCAAGGAAATAACGTAAATCATCTAGCTTGGAAAGGATGTAACTTGTTATCATATGGTAATCTTGGTAGGAATATAATATGATGGACCTTGATATAGAATTTTGAGATAGAGATGTGGTAAAGATTGAGAATGAAATCAAGAGATCAATATTATCAATTAGAAACGATCACACATGGAGAAATATTTTGGATATAAATAATTCATAGATGTATTTCAAAAGCTGATGAGGATATTCGAGGTCAACTTAGTTTTGAGGACTTGGATAAATTTCGGTTATTGATTTTTGAAACGTTTCACTTTGAGGCTATGATGTTAAATTTAGGGATTTAGTAATGGCGAAGAGATTTTAACTGTATTCGACGACAATACGAAATTGAACAAGATATAGTAAGAAAATGGCTAAGAACAGAAAGAACACAAGGATTTTGTTTTGAGTTATAAAAAATATAGAGATTTTGAGAAATTTTTAAATTTAAGGAGAATAATATTTAAAGGTATACGTTGAAGGAAATATGAAGGCTGACATTAATGGAGAATAGGTTTTCGTAAGGACTAGTGGTTTTAGATTTGAATAAACACGATGAGATAATTTGAACAAGTTCAAGGGTTTCACAAAACATGATTTAGAGGTTTCAATTTAGAACAATGTGGAAGAATTTTGGTTTATGATGATTAAAAGGTTAATGTTGAGTCCCAATAAAAAAATGGGGTATGCTTCATGAGTAGTGTTTTGGAATTCAGGAATCAAGCCTATGGTGATCATGATAAGGTCAAATCTTCGTGACGGAAGGGTATAAATTTGGTGGTAGTCAAATAAAGGTTGACTTTCATATTAGGAATTGTGAGATAAAAAAAATATGATTGGCAAATGATGACTAGATAACTTGATAGTATCAGAGAGAGATGATTAACTTGACTTTCCTATGAAATCTTGTCTCTTATTTTCCCTATCAAAATGGAGAAATTTGACTTATTCCATATCTTTGAATCATCCTTTAAAAGTTTTCAATATCATTGAATCCTAACTTCCATTATCACGACCAATCGACTTTGGTCATCTTTTCTTATCATATTAATATCTTGGGTCATACTCAATTGAATTAAATTTAATTGTGACATGGATTTCCATCCTTGGATGCTCAGGCTCAGATTTTGGTGACCTTGTTCCCCATCTTGCCCAAATCTTGATTTACCCAGAAATTGATCAACTTAGATCATGTCGAGACTAAATTTTCTTTTAGGTATATGTGATTGGATTTCAATGCTATTACCAATTGTGCTTTAATTTTCGATTTTGATCATCTTTAGAATAGTAACCCAATTCTCAGTTGTAGTTTTTTTGATAACTACCAGTTTTCATATAGGATGATAGACTGCCTTACAGCCTCGATGATTTATTACTTTCCTTATCTTTTCCAGTATGGCACCCATGACAAGAGTCTACTCCCAAGGTATTGCTGCAGTTCCGGATAAGACCGAGATTTGCTTTCCTCTTATATTGTTTATGAGGTGTTAGCAGCCTCACCGGAGAGTTTTCCTCCATGTCATATCCTTCAGGAGAGGGATGCAGTACAGCCGGAGACTGAGGGCCTCCCTTTGCCTCCTGGAGTGGTACCCCATGCCATTCTTGATGGGGCTCAGATTTGCAGACTTTTTTAGGATGTGTGGGAAGTACAGTGACTTCAGGCTGAGCTTATGAGAGAGCAGAGTCTCAGTATCAAACTGTTGTGGGATTACATGTATTCAAGGGGAGAGCCTAGCCCCTAGAGGGAGGAGCAATATATACCCAGAGCCTCAAGAATGCCCATGCTTCCAGCCTAGACCAGCCTATCTAGTTCAGATTCCTGTCCAGCAGAGGCCAGTTGAGCGAGTGCCTACCTGTGCCTTATGTAAGAAGCCTGGACACGTGTGGAAGGACTGTAGGAAGAGACTAGGATTGTGCCTATTCTGTGGATCAGGTGGACACAGGATGCTACATTATCCTACTACACCTGCCCCTAGAAGAGGCCTATCTCCAGGAGAGAGTTCCAGCCACCAGACCTAGTTGGAGGTGAGTTTTGGACCTAAATCTTAGCATGTCTTTGATGATTGATACACCCCAGATTACTTGTGTATTTTAATACCTTATCACTATTTTGATCTAGTATGCCTAGTATACCTAGATGAGACTTTCAACTGCTACTGTATGCAATGACCTTGTATGTTATTCTTTCAAATTGCATGATTTAGATAAATTTTCTTAAGACCTTGATTGTTGGGAGATTAACCTAGAAGGAGTACTATCAACCTTTAATTTCGAGGACGAAATTATTTTAAGGAGTGTAGATTTGTCACTCCCGCTTTTTCAAATTAGGGGTATTTTAGTCATTGTGTGCTAAATTAAATTTTTATTATTAAATTGATTGGTGTTTCGTCCTCGATTAGTATTTTTGGTAGTAGAAGATGGTTTAACCTTAGTCAACTTTGATTAGAAGACAAACCATGTGATTAGAATCCTATTTAGCTAACTAGATTTTAATTTAGAGCATTAGCCCTTATTAGGAAACAAATTAAATCATTTTCTGGCTATTTTTACATGAAGCTTTTTGGCCTTTTTGCTAATGGGCTTCTGTCACGACCCGTACCTAGTATAGGGGCACGAGAAGTGGGTACCTCCAGCCTACGCCGTAGTGTCGATGGTAGAACGATGTCCTAGGTCACAAACATCTAACAATTATAAGGTACTTGTACAATATATACGCTCCGAATGGAGGACAATATAGAAATGTACAACTCAATCACAGCTAAGGTAGAAAATACGATAAGATAGATAGATAGATATGAAAGTCGCCAAAAGAAATACAATAGGAGAAGAAGTCGAAGTATCTAAGATAACATCTCCATAACATCCAGAATAACAAAATCCCAAATAAGTACATAATGTATCCAAAATAAGACAAGACAATAAAGTAAGATAACTAGTCTAGCTAACTATCCTAGACTACTGGGGTAATATCCTCTGCAAGGACTGGATCCTCCTAGGAGTCCAGCTCGTAGGTGTCATCTAGGCCTGCTCCGTAGTATGTAGGACAGAACTCCACAATGTCATTTGTAATATTTCAACAGGTCCAATCAGGACAAGAATGAGCACAATACATCTTACGCGGTTCATAATATGACAGAAAATGTAAGCATGCTATAGAGTAAGATACATGAAACGCTGAAGAATATATATGAAGTAAAAGAGATGACTGTAAAGAAATATCTACTATAAGTAAAGAACTAACAGTGGCTAGTGATGTAGAGTACAAGATAGACATGTGTACGGCTTGAATTTGCACATGATTATTCTAAGAGTTTGCACATGATTACACTACTTTGAAATTATTCACATGACCATTTATACTCCCCCGTACCCCAATCAATACACAAGGATCCGGACAAGTTATGTTATTATACATGATTTCATATGGTGGCCCATAAATGGGTGCATGTGAAGTATACATGAGGGGCTTTGTGAACATGAGAGTACATGAATCACAAAAGTGTACATGAATGGTGAAAGCACCGGAGTACATGATGAAAGTGAAATGCACATGACATGACGTAACCCAATGCTCCCGAGGGGGATAACATCTCATAAAGGGATCCATATAGTACCAATCCGTGTTAACAACGTGACAGCATCAAGTAATGTAATCTAGAGCATAAATATAAATCCTATCAAGTATAAAACGGTCAGAGAATATACTCGCCTGATATTCTGAGTATTCGATGAGTATATATGTCCTGACAGAGTAGATGAGTCCTATTTAGAGCAACGCAGGTCACAACATGTCTAGAATGGTAATATTAAACTTTATAATGCATTCTATATGAATTCTAGGTCATTCTAGACTAAATTCAACTCTTGGTCAACTCTAGTCAACTTTACTAGTCAAACTAGGTCAATCCTAGTCCAATCAAGTCTCACTAAGCCTAACCAAGCCTAGGCTAGCACTAAAACACAATCAAAGCCTAAACAAGTTATCACACACAAATACAAACTATGTAAATTTATACCTATACAATATATATATATGGGCATTCATATAGGCTAGTGCCTAGTACACAAGCAAGGCACAAACATGGTACACATATATGTAAGTAGGGGGTGAGTGTGTGTGTATTGGGTTACATACAAGGGTTAAGGATACATGGTGTCAAGGGGTGTATGTGAATATGAGTTTATGTGAGTGTCTCACATGTGTGAGTGTGTGTGTGCAAGAGTATTTGTGTGACAGTGCTTAGGGGTTGTGTGTGTATTCAGATGCATGGTGTGTGTGTGTCAACTGTTTCATAGTGTGTGTGTGTGTACCACTGTTTTATAGGGTATGTGTACAATTTATGAGTGTATTAGTGAGTGACATGTGTGTGTGTGTGTGTTCAGCTGTGAGTGAGATGAGGGGGTGTGTGTGTACAGGTCACATAGTGGGTATGTGTGTACAGTTAATAAAGATAATGAGCTAAGGAGTGTGTGTGTTTGGTTACATAATGTGTGTGTACATAGGTTATAGAGTGATATGTGGGTTGAAACATACACCAACATCTGAATTCCAGGACATCTAACCTGATACTTCAAGTATCAGTGAACCAACAGCCACCCTTAATGCAAATTAAAGCTTAAACCATCAATGCAATGAACACAGTTATGAGACTTACATTCCAGGCATTGTATATTTGTCAAAATTTGCAATTAAAACATCAATTTAATCATTAAAGAGGCTGGAACGAATCCAACTATGTGCACAGTATCAGTAAACTCATATCCTTTTCGAAATCAACCCAATTTCAAAATGAAAACCCAAAATGCCAACCTAAACATGAATCATTTGATCCTAGTTATGATAACCTAACTGAACTTAACATTGAATCATAAATTTTCGAATCACAAACTCATGTTATCAGTAATTTACCCGATTCTCAGGTTCAGTCCAACCAAAAACCCAGATTCAATCAAAATTCAAATAAACATTAAACCAGTGTGTGCACAGGTGCTAGGAACATGTGTTCGTATGTCAGAGGGCATTTCGTTTCTACACAAGTGGACACGAAGTGTCCAGAACAATTTAGGCATGTACAGATACAAACTGCACAACACAGCATCCTACGGCGGGGACACAAGTTCGAGCACACGACACGTGACACCTCGTGCACGCCCGAGATAGTGCTAGATGATTGACACCCTAATTTGGGTCTAAAACGTGTCTGTGTGTGACACGACATACGTATCAGTCGAAGGAAATCGACTGAACCGTGTCAGTACAAAATGCGTACATACGTGAGAAAGTGTCCGATACAACACGTGGCTATGTGTGGCTTGGGGGGTGACCTGTCAGTCACTGCCCCGACCTATTAACCAATTGTCAGGCTACCACGTGGCGTGTCGTGTCCAAAATTAGTGTTGGGTAGCAGGGCATCCGTACGGGGGCTCATGCTGCATGTCCAGTCCAATTTTGGACACAATAAGGACACAAAAATTAACTCAGTCGTGTATGAAATCAAAGAGCAAATGAAGCTTTACAAATCAGTTCAAAAAGGATTTGAAAACAGCAAAAAAAATCCCTCTTGGGCATTTCATCAAACACCTATAAGCCTACACTAATACGTGTCCGATACGGACACCAAATTAATACGAATTTTTACCAAACTTTTCCTACAGCTAGCGGACACCTAGATGGATGCATCTATGGAATTAAATTAGGATTTTTGAATGATTTGTAGGGATTACCTATAGAGAGCCAACCTCCAAGAAAAAGCCCCAAATAGTGAAGTTTTCTTCCTCAAGCAATGTACCAATGAACTCCCCTCCTTGCAAGCTAGCACCTTCTTCTTCTACTCTACATTTGGAATCAAGTGCAAAAGATTGGGATCAATTTGGTGGAAGAATAATGAAAGGGGGAAGAAATTAGGGTTTCCTAAAGAAAAATTTCTAAAAGAGGCAAGTGGTTATGAAGAGACATTATACAGGCTGAAATTAGGTTATAATTGGGCTGTGGTGGCCGGCCATGTAGGGGATTAGGGTTAGGGTTTCATGTAAATAGGCTTTGAGCCAAGTTCATAAGCTAGCTAGCTCAACCCCTTAGCTATAAGTCCAAATACAAAACTCTCTCAATCCTGTCATGAACCCTAGCCACACTCAAGTCAACTAAGACCAACTTAAGTTACATTAGGATCCCATAACATGCGAACTAAGTCACTAAAGTCAAACTCTAGGCTAGTCTCTAAAGTCACAACTAGAAAAAGTCACAAATCACAACACCAACGAAATAAATAATAAAATAATTCACAAAAACCAAAAAGACCAAAATATCCTCAAGACTAAAATGTGGTAGTGACAAATCAACCCTCCTTAGAAGAATTTTGTCCTCGAAATTGAAAGGCGAAACTGAACTGATGAGAAGGGTAGATAATCATACCTCAAGGTCTAAAAAGATATGGGTATCGCTCGCGCATCTCATCCTTCCGCTCCCAGGTAGACTCTCCTGGAGAATGATGCCTCCATGCGACGCGAACCAAGGGTATCACCTGGTTTCTCAGAACCTTCTCTCATCGATCCAAAATCTCCATAGGCTGCTTTTGATAGCTAAGAGTAGGTCCCACCTCAATCTCTAAGTGATCGAGCACATGGCTAGGATCTGCCATATACCGTCTCAGCTGCGACACGTAGAATACATTATGGACACCCACTAGTGTAGGTGGCAAGTCTAGCCTATAAGCCACGTTACCGACTCTTCCGCTGATCACGAAAGGTCTGATGACGCACGTGCTAAGCTTCCCACCTCCACCAAAACGTATCGTACCACGTATCGGAGATATCCTCAAGAAAACCAGATCCCCAACCTAATCACAAATAATGTCTCAATTACTAATATATTCAAGCATGATCAAACAAAATCACAAATAAAACAACTCCTAATTCTAATCCTATCTCTAAACTGTACCTCAAACTCCAAAGGTCTGCGGTGGCTATCGGCCCAGTACCGATGTGTGTCCTATGCCACACGAATCTGGTCTCTGATGAGCTTCACCTTCTCAGCTTCACCTACAACCATCTCAGGTCCCGATAAAGCTTGCTCTCCAACATCATCCCAAGACAAGGGTGTACGACATTTGCGCCCGTACAGTACCTCGAATGGTGACATCTCAATGTTGGCCTGAAAACTGTTGTTCTATGCAAACTCCACTAAGTGCAGGTGATCCTACCAGGATCCTCCAAAATCTAAAACACAAGTCCGCATCATGTCCTCGAGTGTCTGAATAGTTCTTTCTGAAAGTCTATCCGTCTGAGGGTGGTATGCAGTAGTAAACTTGAGCTGAGTGCCCAAACTAGTTTGCAGACTCTGTCAGAAATGGAAAGTAAAACGACTATCCCGATCCGAGACAAAGCTCACCGGAACTCCATGAATCCTGATAATCTGCCGCATATATATCTCTTCTAGCCTCTCAGTAGACGTACCCACTTTAAATGGCAAAAAGTGGGCAAATTTGGTCAACCTGTCTATGATGACCCAAATCGCGTCATTTTCTTCTGGTGTATGCGGCAATCCAGAAACAAAGTCCATCGTGATGTGCTCCCACTTCCACTCTAGAATGGGTAATGGCTGCAACCAACCTCCTAGCCTCTTTCTCTCTGCCTTGACCTGCTGACAGCCAAATATTTGGATACGAAGCGAGCTACCTCCCGCTTCATCCTATACCACCAGACGTGCTCTCTCAGATCCCTATACATCTTGTTGGCACCTGAATGTATAGAGTACCAAGATCGGTGGGCCTCCTGTATGACCTATTCCCGGAGCTCTCTACTGGGCACACACAGTCTGGAACCGTGCCTCAGTGTACCATCCGCTGCAAGAGTAAACTCATCATCCACCAACCCTGCTCGAACCTTCTCTCGGATACACCGCATAGCAACATCCTCGAACTGTGTCGAGTTGATCCTCTCCATCAAGTTTAACTGAATCTGAATGCCCCACATCTGCATCTGAACCCCTGGCACAACCACCTCAATCCCCAGGCTCTTCAAATCTGCTAGCAAGTGACGATCCATAGTCAAACACATGGCTATCGAATACCTACTCAAGGTATCGGCAACTACGTTGGCCTTCCCTGGGTGATACTGTTGTAAAATGTCAAAGTCTTTCGTCAACTAAAACCACCGGCACTACCTCATGTTGAGCTCCTTCTGTGTAAACATATACTTCATGCTCTTATGATCTGTAAAGATCTCCACCTGCTCTCTATATAAGTAGTGTTTCTATAACTTTAAAGCAAATATAACTGCTGCCAACTCCAAGTCATGGGTAGGGTAGTTCTTCTCATGGGGAAGTAACTGTCTGGAAGCATAGGCAATCACCTTTCCATGCTGCTGCAAGACACAACCCAAACCCTTCTCTGAGGCGTCACTGTAGATAGTGAACCCTCCTGATCCTGATGACAATGTTAGAATCGGAGCTGTCGTCAGCCGCTTTTTCAACTCATCAAAAGTGACCTGACACTCCTCTGACCAGACAAACTCTGCATCCTTCTGAGTCAGCCTAGTCAATGGCTCTGCAACCCTGGAGAAATCCTGTACGAACCTCCTATAATAGCCTGCTAATCCCAAGAAGCTCATGATCTCCGCTACTGAACTCGGTGCTGCCCAAGCCTCAACTGCCGTGATCTTCTTCTGGTCAACTGAGATCCCATCTTAAGTCACCACATGACCCAAGAATTCAACTCTGTCCAGAAAGAACTCACACTTTGAGAGCTTTCCATAAAGCTCTTCCCCCCAGAGAGTCTCCAGAACCACTCTTAAGTGTACCTCATGCTCCTCCTCAGTCTTCGAGTACACTAGGATATCATCGATGAGCACCACCACGAACTTGTCCAAGTACTAGTGGAATACCTTTTTCATCAAGTTCATGAATACTGTCGGAGCATTAGTCAAGCCAAACGGCATCACCATGAACTCAAATTGACCATACCGCGTCCTGAAAGCGGTCTTCGGGATATCCTTCTTTTTCACCTTCACCTGATGGTAACCAGACCGCATATCAATCTTAGAAAATACCCTTGCCACACTCAGTTGATCGAAGAGATCATCGATCCTTGGCAACGGGTACTTGTTCTTGATCGTGAGTTTGTTGAGTACCCTATAGTAGATACACATCTTGACCGACCCATCCTTCTTAGGTACATAGAGTACCGGTGCACCCCATAGTGAAGAACTCGATCAGATGAAGCCCTTATCCTGCACCTCATCCACCTGCTTCTTCAACTCTACCAGCTCGATATTGTTCACCCTCTAGACGTGCTGAGATATCGGCTCTACGCCGGACACTAAGTCTATAGAGAACTCTACATCTCTGTCTGGTGGTAGTCCTGGCAAATCCTCTAGAAAGACGTCCATGAACTCCGCTATCAAAGGGTGTCGCACTGCCTGCTCCTCAACTGATACTCCGTAGAAAACTTCGCTGCTCTGCTCCGCCTGTCGTCAGATGAACTCGAACTCTGGCTCTGTAACACCCAATTTTTTAAATGATGATAATTTTGAAATTTTATGATTTTAATTATTTATTTATGATATTTATATCGTAATATAATTTTTGGTAATTTTTAATCATTTTAAAACTATTTAAAAATTATGACTTGTGATTTTGATGTGCAGCTAGTGAACCCCTAGAGACTGTCTGACCTAGAGCCTAACCATGTGATTGGGATATCTATTTATCATTTTTAGCCTAGGGGTAATTTGGTCATTTTGACTTATTGGAATTATTTGATTAATTATTGGATTGATGGTTGTTAATTTTGACTTTTACTAGTTGCGACTTAAGAGACTAACCTAGATGTTGACTCTAGCTATGGTAACTTGGATAGCATGGTGGGATCCTAGTCTAACTTAAGTCAACCTATGTTAAGTCATTTAGAATCAAGTTTCATATAGGACAGTAAATGATTAGGTTAATAGACTTTTGACTTAAGGAGTGATTTTCTTTACCATTGAAACTTGGCCCAAGCCCATTAGTTATAACCCTAACCCTAATTTCTCCTTTTATGACCAACCACCTAGGGATTCCCAACCCTATTTAATATCTCATCCTTTGGTTCTTGCCTCTTTTGTATTGAATCAACACTTGAAAAAGGAAAGGTATTGCCATTCTTTTCCAATCCCTAACTTTTCCATTTTAATTCTTTTTTAACCCTAGTTTCTTGCATTAGAGTCTAATACTCCTCTATTTTCTGTTTATGGAGAGTAATCCCAGGTTTTGAACAATTTGGAGATTTGAGCTAGCAAGGAGGAACACTCTATTTTGGGGCTTTTCTTGCCATTGGACACACTATAGGTAAACCCCTTAAATTGTATTTTAATTCAGATTTCTTTGTATCCTAGCCTAGATCTAGGTGTCCCCTAGCTGTCCATCAAATTTGGTTAGAAATCGTGTCCATTTGGTGTCCGTATCGGACACGTGTCAATATGTATGTGCTAGTGTTTGATAGAATGCCACTTAGGAATGGATTTTCGTATTTTGCTAAACTAATTACATATACTTGTAGCCCTACACGTGGGGATCCTAGAACCCTAGCTCTGAGCTCATATCGAGTTGTGTCCGTGTCTAAAATGGATACAAACTCACTGCACGGGGACTCGGTTGGGTGTCCTGCTACCCGTGTCCGATTTCTCCATGGACACAGTACGAGATGGCACAAATTTTGATAGGCACGTAGGGGAGATGACTGACAGGTAGCCTATGAAATTTCATAGAGTTTCATGGTGTGGTTTATGAGTTATCGAAGCCGCACGGGTTTTGTACTAACAGTGCACAGCTGGACTTAGGCCACTGACATAGACTTCGTGTCTCACGTAGACACGTTGTGGACACACTTCAGGGTGATCAACCCCTAGCCCTAGACCCCCTCTACCTATGTGCATGATCACGACACTCTTGGTGGGACACACGTGTCCCTAGCTATCTCGATACGCGTACACGACACTGTCAGTACATTGTTCAGTGCTCGTGTGTGTGGGATTGTTTGGACACGTTTGTGTCCAGTTCATGGACACTGGGATACACTCACGACACCCTCACACATCACACATGTATTACCAACTAATTAATTCAATTATTATGTTGTTTTGAATTCAAATTTTAGGAAATCCCCTATGTTCTGATACCTAGGCTGTAATTGATTTTCTGAGATTTTTAAAGTATGTTTGACTGTTTTGGTTGATTAAATTGTGATATTGGTGCACCTAGATTTATCTAAGTTTTTTGCTATGTGTTAGGGTTATGTTAGCATGAGATTTTGAGTTTTCGATTATGCTTTGACTGTTAAGTTGGTAATTGTTTATGAATACACTGTAAACCTGAAAACTGGTAGCTGTCATGTGTTTACTGATTTTGTTGATTTGTTAATTGAATGATGTTCACCTATACATAACTGAGATTAAACTATATGGTTGGGTTTTCACGTTGGCATGAGAAATGGGTTTCGAATTTGCTTTGGGACTGATTCTTGAGAGTATATGCATACACTGTTTTGTAACCTGATAATTTGAACTGTCTTGAGTTTCACTAATTTTGTGTACACACATTGATTTTCTATGTATCTATATACACTGTGTGTTTACTGTTTTAAAACTGAGATTGATACACTAATTCCTGAACATACACACACAGAACACTGAAACCTGAGAATTTGCACACATTGATGGCATGCTACACACACATACATCCTGTTTCCTGGAACCTATGTTGATCTACCTATACACACACATGTGTACACTGTTAACACATTACATCCCTATACACATACACCACTGATAGCTATCTACACACACACATGTACTCTAGACACTCCTACACATCTATACACTAAAACTGGAAATCTGAGAACACTTGACACTGAATTGCATACACTGTTTTCCTTAGAATGCATGTGTACTCTAATTTTTGCATTGATTTACTAACTGTCATGTACTCTAGAAAGCTGAGACCTAAGACCCTATGATACACACACACCCACTTCTTGCCGCACTCAGGAACCTATATCCCTGCTACCACATGACACACACGCACACATGCATGACACTCTCTCTCTCTATATGTATATGTATACATATATAATATATAACCTTGTGTGATAAATGTAATGTAATATAGATATATGTATATTGTCTATATGAAATTAGTATATATATATATATATGTGTGGAAAATATTGGTGCATGCCTATAATATGTGTATATGGCATATAGACTATGTAGTATAGCCTATGTGTATCCTAATGCGCAAGCCTATGTGTATAAGGAATTTATACACATGAGTTTTGTGTGTTGTTAGACTTTTGTGACTTGTGAATGATGTGTGATTGCTAGGATAGACTGGTTAGGCTTAGTGAGACTTGTTTGGGATAGGTTTGACATAGTTGACCTAGTTTGACTAGAGTAGTTGACTAGAGTTGACCAAAGGTTGACTTTAGCCTAGATTGACCCAAACATCATGTAGAATGCATCATAGCAGTTTTTTACCAATTTGGATATGATGTGACTTGTGCTGTTCTGAATAGGAGCCAGACACCACTCCTTAGGCAGTATTTTATTCAGATACTTAGGATATCAGGCGAGTACATTCTCTGATCATTTATAACTTGCTTAGGATTATATTCCTGCTCTAGATTACCTTATTTGATGCTGTCATGATATTATCACAGATTGATACTATATGGATCCCTATATTGAGATGTTATCCCTCGGGAGCATCGGATACTTCATGTCATGTGTTTCATGTACATCATGTATTTCTCGCTCTCATGTTATTCATGTTTCTTACGTGCTTCATGTATGTTCATGTACGCTCGTGTACTCTCATGTGCTCTCATGTACGGTCATATTTCTCATGTACTTCAGTGTACCCCTTCATGGGCCTTCATGTGGAATTATGTGCACTCAGTTCTGAGCCCTCACGTATACTTGATGTGCACCCATCTATGGGCTCTCATATGAAAATCATGTGCGTAACATAACTTGTCTGGATCCTTGTGTATTGATTGGGGTATTGAGGAGTATAAATAGTCATGTGAACAATTCCAAAGTAGTATAACAATGTGAGCCTCTTTAGTATATTCATGTGCAATTCCAGCCATTTACATGTCGACTTTGTACTCTACATCACTAGTTACTGATAGTTCTCTACTTATAGTAGATATTTCTATTACAGTTATCTCTTTTACATCATGTACATTCTTTCAGTTTTTATGTATCGTACTTTCTTGCATGTTTATATTTTCTAACCTGTTATGATCTGCATGAGATGTTTTGTGCTCGCTCTCATCCTGACTTGACCTGTTAAATTTTTTACAGAGGATGATGAGGAACCCTGTACCCCTTACTATGGAGCTGGCCTAGATGACACTCGCGATCTGAACCCTTGGGAGGTTCAGGCAGCTGCTGAGGATGATACCCATGCATAGTATAGATAGTTTAGACTGTTCTTTCTTTTCATGTTAGTTATTGTCTTTGATTTTAGAGTTGTATTATTATGGAGATGTTGAGACTTGTGTTTGTAAACTTTGATTATTTTACTTCTATTTGTACCTCAGTTTTGAGGATTCCCTCATCTATTTCAATGTTCTATATTCTACCTCTAGATTGTGATTGTGTTGTACCTTCTGTGATTTGGTCTCCTTTTGGAGAGTATTTTATATTGTGTTAGTTATGGTTCATGACCTAGAACAGCGTTTTACCGCCGACACTGCAACGTAGGCTGGGTGCTGTTACGTACTCATACCCTCACAGTGGGTATGGGTCATGACAGGCTCTCCGGGTGCTCTGAAAAGAACTCTACCCCTACGGCAATCTATGTCACGCCCCAGAACCAGAATACTGGAGAGCGGGGGCAGACATACCAGCTATGTATATTGAAATAGAATACATCTCAACTATACGGTCACGGCTGTCTAGATATGAGGGTGTACTACAAGCCAACAGTCTCTTAAGGTCAAGCCTATTGTCTCAATCTCAAGCAAATAATACAATTACAAGATGTATGATCATTAAATATACAATAAAAGGCGTCCCAAATATTACATATCAGCTGATCATGAAGCTAGTCGTACAAAATGTTAGGACTAGCAAGAGTTTAAGTCATACATGATCAACCCTAGGATTTGTTAATCATGTTTACAGCCCGTAGGCAGACAGTAAGTAAAAGTGCATCGAGCTAACAGGTGCTCGTCGGCTAAACGCCTCAAAAGAATAACTTTACAATAGAGTGAGCGAAACAAAATAGAAAACCCACTCTTGGCCCGGGTTCCGTCTAGTTGTCACCATTGGGCTAGAAGCTTGGTAGATCCTCGGGAGCTGCTCCGAAATCTGGCCACACAAAACCAGCTGGGTCAACCCCAAAAGAGCAAGTGCCACAAGGGGGCCACGAAATAAGAACAAAAGCCAGCATTAACACAAGAAGATATAATATTAAAACTAGAATTATGAAAACATGTCAGGATGATATACGACGAGATAACCATGGAACTATTCCGATAGCCAGGTTACAACCCTTAAACCAAACAAGGACCGGGGTTGTAACCCTTCATCTAAACAGAGCTTGGTTTCCCACCATTTATCGGCAAGATAATAATGCAAGAAAATCAAGACAGGGAGCAATCTTGTACTGAATCAAGACATGGCAAGACTGGTTATACCTCATTCAATCAATCACGGCCAAGCAGATCCTACGGCTTACTACTTTAACTAACTAGGGTTATCACAGGCCTAATTACTAACAAGATGCAGAGAGATTGTTCCACAGCCACAAGCCCTGCAGACCATCCAGGCTACCCAGGACGAAAGATTAGGATTGAATTTAGGTGGGTATATCGCCCAGGAGATAAATGTACCCTTAGGTGACTTAGAGGGTGCAACACTCGACGGTGCGCTGGAAATGTGCCCTACTCGACGACAGGCTACAGATCCCAAGAGCGCCCAGGTAACGGGATTACCTGTAGCTGTGTCATCTCTTTATGACTACTGTGTTATTCTAGTTATTAACCTTAATCCATTTTAGTAGGTACTCCTGATCGTGGTACTCAGGAGTCCCATCCTAGACATGATGCAAGACTGGACAAGTGGATTAACAAGCAAGCAAGAAGAACCACCCACGGTGTCAAGCAAGTCAAGTTAAGTTATCAAGTCATGTCAAGTCAGGAGTGCGCCGCCACGGGCCACTATCAAGTCATGTTGGTCGTGTCAAGAGTGCACCACTACGGGTCACTGTCGTGTTATGCTAGTTCCTTGCCATACCAAGTCATGTACAATGGTCATTCCAAACATAACAAGTAAAATCAAGTTCATGGGCATAAAATATCTAATAAAATATCAAAATACGGGGTTATAGAAGAGCTAAGCTTAAAGAAATAAAAAAAACTCTAAGAGTCAGTGGACTAAACAAGGGGTCAAGGGCAGCATACGTGCAAAAGCACGTAAGCAAGGCTCACTCAAGTCTGCGTACCAAGGCACCCTCAAGTGAGCAGTGTACGTGAGAAGTCACGCACACTCAAGGGCAGCGCATGTGAAAAGTCACGCACGCTACAGAGAGCAGCGCAGGAGAAAGTCACGCACACATAAGGGAGCAGTGTACGTGAAAGTCACGCACGCTACAGGGAGCAGTGTGTGAAAGTCACTCATGCTCAAGGAAGCAGCATACGTGAAAGTCACGCACGCTCAAGAAAGCAGCATACGTGAAAGTCACGCACGCTCAAGGAAGCAGCGTACGTGAAAGTCACGCACGCTACAGGGAGCAGTGCATGAAAAGTCACGCACGCTCAAGGAGACACGCTTCCAACAGGAAGCGTACTCAAGCCTGTGTACGCAGCGCTAAAGAGCGCACGTAGCTCAGTGTACGTAACTAAACAGCTTCTGCACACTGCTCACTGTCTTCTCCAAACAGCAAGAACACCATGGCTGAAACCAAAACTTCAAAAGTTCATAACTTGGCCATCCGAACTCCAAATTCGGATTTCCAAGGCTCCAACTGGAGTGAAACTGAAAGTTCTTCCACATGGAAACATCAGAACTCAAGGAAAACCAACCAAAGTGGATCAAAACATGTAAAATCCAAAAATAGCAATAACTTAGATCTACACAACAGAAACTCCAAATCATAAAAACCCAAGAACTAATGTTGATCTCCATGTCCTAAACTAGCAAATGGACAAAGAAAAGAGGGTCCTCATGTAGTGGCAAGATGCACTTGCCTAGGGGTTGGGGAGTTGTGGAGGAAGGAGAAGAAGAAGAAGAAGGAAATTAATGGTGTTTATGAAGAGAGAGAGTGGTAGGTGGAGTTATAAAGAGAGGAGTTGTGGTGGGGATGAGGGGTAGCATAGGGCTAGGGTGTTCCAACACAAAACCGAACCAAACCAAACTAAACCATCCCCAATAAAACCGAGCCAAGCCAAAAACCCAAATACGAGAAATACCAAAATTCCACAAGCTGAGAAAAATAAAAATACATGCCAAAATCCAGATACGAGTAAAAATACGAAATACAGAAAAATACGGGAAATACGGGAAATGAGGGTGACAACTCTACCCACCTTAAAAGAATTCCGTCCTCGGAATTTAATCAAGGAGCTAGAGATTGCCACGACAAGCTACACTAAGCACAAGCAAGTTACACTAAGCAGTCCAATCATACAATGCAAGCAAGGAAGGGAAATGTAAGGTACAAGAAAGACATTATACCTCACAAGTCAAACAGGTAGGGATATCGCGATCGGATGTCGTCCTCACGCTCCCACGTTGACTCACCAAGAGAGTGATGACCCCAAGCAACACGGACTAATTTAATAGTCTTATTCTTGAGTATCCTTTCCCTCCGGTCCAAAATAGACACGGGCCTCTCCTCATACGAAAGGTTGGTACCAACAACCAATTCCGAATGGTCTAGGATGTGGCTCGGGTCCGAAATATACCGTCGTAATTGGGACACATGGAATACATCATGCACCTCACTTAGCGGCGGTGGAAGAGCGAGACGATAGGATACATCTCCTACTCGCTCTAGAATATCGAACGGCCCTATATACCTAGGACTATGCTTTCCCCGCACGCCGAAGCGAATGACGCCGCGGTTAGGCGAGATCCTAAGGAATACATGGTCGCCGATAACAAATTCTAAGGGACGTCGATGAGCATCGGCCCAATGGCGTTGGCGGTCCTGGGCAACTCGGAGGTGATCTCTGACCTTCCTGACCACTTCAATCGTCTGGAAAATCAATTCGGGTCCGAGCGTCTGCCTCTCTCCGACATCGTCCCATGCTAGCGGAGACCTGCACTTCCTGTCATAAAGAGCCTCGAAGGGTGCCATCTGGATACTGGCCTGATAACTGTTGTTGTATGAGAATTCCACCAGGTGCAGATGATTCTTCCATGAACCACCGAAGTCAAGGGTGCAGGATCTCAGCATATCCTCAAGAGTCTGGATTGTGCGCTCTGATTGACCATCCGTCTGCGGGTGATAAGCTGAGCTGAATTGGAGACGAGTCCCCAAACTCTTCTGCAAGCTGCGCCAAAAGTGTGATGTGAATCTTGAATCCCTGTCTGAGGTGATGCTGACTGGCACACCATGAAGCCTGACGATCTGCCTGAGATACATCTCTGCTAACTGCACCGTCGACTTCCCAACTCTGAATGGGAGAAAGTGTGCCACCTTGGTAAGCCTGTCCACAATTACCCAAATAGCATCTCTGCCGGCCGAAGATCTGGGCAATCCGGTCACGAAATCCATGGTTATATGCTCCCATTTTCATTCTGGGATCGGTAAGGGTTGAAGAAGTCCAGCGGGCCTCTGATGTTCAGCTTTAACCTATTGGCAAACCAAACACCGAGAGACAAATCGGGCTATCTCCTTCTTCATGCCATTCCACCAGAAATGCTGACGAATATCACGGTACATCTTCGTACCACCGGATGAATAGAATACTGTAAACTGTGGGCTTCTGCCATGACTTCCTGTCTGATATCTCTACTGGGTACACAAAGACGAGTGCCGTGCCGAAGGGTACCGTCTTCATGGATACATAACTCTGGCCTTCTTCCTGCTTCACACTCTGTTCTAAGTCGCTGGATCTTGGGATCTGTTGACTGTGCCACCCGGATTCTCTCGACTATGCTGGACTGAACCTGTAGGCTGGCCATCAATGCTACACTGGTTGGAAGAACCACTTCAATTCCCATCTTCTGAAGGTCTGCCAATAATTCTGGTTGCGCCGTAAGGAAATAAACTCCGGCTCTCCTGCTCAATGCATCTGCTACAACGTTGGCCTTCCCGGGATGATACTGCAATTCCACATCATAATCCACTAGTAGCTCGAGCCATTCTCTGCCGCATATTAAGGTCCTTCTGGGTGAAAACATACTTCAGGCTCTTATGATCAGTAAAGATCTCCACTCTATCTCCGTACAAGTAGTGTCTCCACAACTTCAAAGCAAACACTACCACCGCCAATTCCAAGTCGTGGGTCGGGTAATTCTTCTCATGATCACGAAGTTGACGTGACGCATAAGATATTACCTTTCCATGCTGTATCAAGACACACCCCAATCCTCTGCCTGAAGCGTCGCAATAAACTGTGAATCCTCCGGTCCCATCTGGAAGGGTGAGAATAGGAGCCGTTATCAAACCTCGCTTTAACTTCTCAAATGATTCCTGACACTCTGCTGTCCAAACAAATGGCACATCTTGTGGGTCAACTGGTCATCGGTGCTGAAATCCTTACGAAATCTGAAACGACCGCCGGTAGTAGCCGGCCAATCCAAGGAAGCTGCGAACCTCTGCCACTGAGCTGGGTACCGACCATGACTCGATAGCCACAATCTTCTGGGGATCCACTTCCACTCCTCCTCGGGTAATGATGTGACCCAAGTATGAAATGCGATCGAGCCAGAACTCGCATTTACTGAACTTGGCGTACAACTGATGCTCTCTAAGCATCTGAAGGACGACTCTGAGATGCTGCTCATGCTCTGCTTCACTCTTGCTGTAGACCAAGATGTCATCTAGGAACACGATAACAAATTGATCCAAGTAAGGCATGAAAATGCGATTCATGAGGTCCATGAATACTGCCGGCGTATTGGTCGCTCCAAAGGGTATAACAAGGAACTCCCAATGTCCATACCTCGATCTGAATGCTGTCTTCGGGATGTCCTGCTCTCTAACTCTGATCTGGTGATAACCTGAGCGCAAATCAATCTTCGAATACTGATGCCCCTTTGAGGTGATCAAACAAGTCATCTATCCTCGGAAGAGGGTATCTGTTCTTGATTGTCACCGAATTCAAGGTACGATAATCAACACATAGCCTGGACATACCATCCTTCTTTTTACAAGAAGCATCGGGGCTCCCCAAGGCGATCCACTCGCACGGATGAATCCCTTGGTCCTCAGTTCTTCAATCATCTTGTAAAAACTTCCAACTCTGAAGGCGCCATCCTGTAGACTCGCTCTGATACTGGTACTGTCCCGGGAATCAAGTCTATAGTGAACTCAATCTCCCGCTCCGGTGGCATCCCTGGAAGCTCATCTGGAAAGACATCTGGAAACTCTTCAACTATCCGGGGTAACTGCACTGCTGCTACTGCCATCCGCAATACTGGGGAAGACGGCTCCACTGCGCCTCTGGAAAATAAAACTCTGGCTCGCCGGGGATACTAAAGACAACTCTGCCAATATGGCAGTCTATCCTAGCATACTGGTTCCTCAACCAATCCATGCCTAGGACTACATCATAGTCTGCCATAGGAAACTCTATGAATCTAGCGGGGAACTCCCTAGCGCTAACTACGATCCGACACGAGGAAAACACTCGATCTACTCCCACAAGACCATTACCTGTAAGTATATTAAGCCTCACTGATAATGACTCGGGCTCCAATCCTATCCGTGTCGCGAATCGTGCAGACATGAATGAATGCGATGCACCAGAATCAAACAATACCGAAGCTGGAAAGGAGTTGACGAGAATAGTACCTGCCACTACCTCACCTGGTGCAACTTCTTCTTCCATAGCCATCATCATGGCCTGACCTCTAGCTGCGGGTCCCCTCTGCTGGAAACCTCTCTGCCTATTCTGGGTCTGAGCTTGGGCTTGTGCATACTGCTAGGGGTGTTGCTGCTGGAATGCCTGAGACTGAGGCGGCAAAGGCCTCGAAGACTGATACTGCTGCTGCTGAACTGGTGCTGGGGCCGGTCCTCTCACCGAAGAACTAGAAGGGTTGGATGATGAACCACCCTATTCGGGCAAGCCCCTATCCTATGATCTGCTGCTCCACAAGTCAGGCACAATCCTTGTGTCCTGCGACAATCTGCCACCACATGGCCTGGCTTCCCGTAATGAGAACATCCCATCGCGAAAGTCTGCTTCTGCTTCTGCTGCGGGTACGTCGGGGTCGAATATTGAACCGACGTTACTGAGGCCGCCCGCCTCGGAGTTCCAATGGTCAATCCCCTAGCTGCCGGGGCTGGAGCGATGATTGGTGCATCTGACTGTGGGACCGCTTCCTACTTCCGGTCCTATCCACGATCCTCTGGGAGGTGTACTCATGCCTCCTAGCTGCTCTCAAGACTGCATCGAACGTCTGGTGCTTGAACTGCTCAACCGCCAACAAGATCTCCAAATGTAGTCCTGCTGGAACCGCTGGGCCCTATCAAACTCGGTCGCCACCAAGGTGGGGGCAAACCTACTGAGTCTAGAAAACTCCGATGCATAACTGTCGACTGATCTACCTCCTTGCTTCAAGTTGGTAAATCTGGTCTGCAGGTCGTATCGAGCCACAGCATCAAAGTACTTCTGGAATCTCTCTCTAAATACTGCCCAAGCAATGGGTGCCACTAATCCCATGGCCTGTGCCGCCCACCAATTGCGAGCTAAATCCAACAACTGCAGGCGTACCACCGCCACCTTCTCATTCTCAGGTGTTTTAGCTGCTTCCAGAATCACCTCGGTATCCTGAAGCCATGCATCCGCGGCAATCGCATCCTCGGTGCCGTCGAAGAAAGAAGGGTTCAATCGTTTGAAACTGTTGGCCGCCTGGTTCCCTGGATGACCGCCTCTGGTCAAGGCATCTTGAACTGTCTGGTGCAGGGCGTCGCTTCGACGATCCTGGGAAGCTTAAGGTTCTGATGAGTCCTACTAAGGTACCATCATCTGGATCTGGGCTGGACGGACCGAACTTGTGACTCTCCGCCAGTAGGTATCACTCTGGAGGCGACTCCGGAATACTGGGCTTGATCTCCGGGTTGTTGCTGATCCACGGGATGTGCTCCACCTCGTCGATCGGTAGGACCAGGTACAGTGCCGCTGAAGAAGACGACACAGGGAACAATAAGGAAAGGACCAGGACAGATCAATGATATAAGCACAGGATCAGGGCAAGAATCCGGGATTCAGAAGATACGAACAGAGATCAAGGACGAGTACTGATTGAGACATCTATCTGGTAAACCCTCACATTTCTTGATTGACAAGACCTGCATGGGCCACCACTTAAACCATGTCACGCCCCAGAACCAGAATACTGGAGAGCGGGGGCAGACATAGCCAGCTACGTATATTGAAATAGAATACATCTCAACTATACGGTCACGGCTGTCTAGATATGAGGGTTTACTACAAGCCAACAGTCTCTTAAGGTCAAGCCTATTGTCTCAATCTCAAGCAAATAATACAATTACAAGATGTATGATCATTAAATATACAATAAAAGGCATCCCAAATATTACATATCAGCTGATCATGAAGCTAGTCGTATAAAATGTTAGGACTAGCAAGAGTTTAAGTCATACATGATCAACCTAGGATTTGTTAATCATGTTTACAGCCCGTAGGCAGACAGTAAGTAAAAGTGCATCGAGCTAACAGGTGCTCGCGGCTAAACGCCTCAAAAGAATAACTTTACAATAGAGTGAGCGAAACAAAATAGAAAACCCACTCTTGGCCCGGGTTCCGTCTAGTTGTCACCATTGGGCTGGAAGCTTGGTAGATCCTCGGGAGCTGCTCCGAAATCTGGCCACACAAAACCAGCTGGGTCAACCCCAGAAAGAGCAGTGCCACAAGGGGGCCACGAAATAAGAACAAAAGCCAGCATTAACAAGAAGATATAATATTAAAACTAGAATTATGAAAACATGTCAGGATGATATACGACGAGATAACCAGAACTATTCCGATAGCTAGGTTACAACCCTTAAACCAAACAAGGACCGGGGTTGTAACCCTTCATCTGAACAGAGCTTGGTTTCCCACCATTTATCGGCAAGATAATAATGCAAGAAAATCAAGACAGGGAGCAATCTTGTACTGAATCAAGACATGGCTAGACTGGTTATACCTCATTCAATCAATCACGGCCAAGCAGATCCTACGGCTTACTATTTTAACTAACTAGGGTTATCACAGGCCTAATTACTAACAAGTTGCAGAGAGATTGTTCCACAGCCACAAGCACTGCAGACCATCCAGGCTACCCAGGACGAAAGATTAGGATTGAATTCAGGTGGGTACATCGCCCAGGAGACAAATGTACCCTTAGGTGACTTAGAGGGTGCAACACTCGACGGTGCTGGAAATGTCCCTACTCGACGGCAGGCTACAGATCCCAAGAGCGCCCAGGTAACGGGATTGCCTGTAGCTGTGTCATTTTCATGACTACTGTGTTATTCTAGTTATTAACCTTAATCCATTTTAGTAGGTACTCCTGATCGTGGTACTCAGGAGTCCCATCCTAGACATGATGCAAGACTAGACAAGTGGATTAACAAGCAAGCAAGAAGAACCACCCACGGTGTCAAGCAAGTCAAGTTAAGTTATCAAGTCATGTCAAGTCAGGAGTGCGCCGCCACGGGCTACTATCAAGTCATGTTGGTCGTGTCAAGAGTGCACCACTACGGGTCACTGTCGTGTTATGCTAGTTCCTTGCCATACCAAGTCATGTACAATGGTCATTCCAAACATAACAAGTAAAATCAAGTTCATGACAAAAAGGTGTAGGATATAAATTGGGCATAAAATAAATAAAATATCAAAATACGGGGTTATAGAAGAGCCAAGCTTAAAGAAATAAAACTGAAACTCCAAGAGTCAGTGGACTAAACAAGGGGTCAAGGGGCAGCATACGTGCAAAAGCACGTACGCAAGGCTCACTCAAGTCTGCGTACCAAGGCACCCTCAAGTGAGCAGTGTACGTGAGAAGTCACGCACACTCAAGGGGCAGCGCATGTGAAAAGTCACGCACGCTACAGAGAGCAGCGCAGGTGAAAGTCACGCACACATAAGGGAGCAGTGTACGTGAAAGTCACGCACGCTACAGGGAGCAGTGTGAAAGTCACTCACGCTCAAGGAAGCAGCATACGTAAAGTCACGCACGCTACAGGGAGCAGTGCATGAAAAGTCACGCACGCTCAAGGAGACACGCTTCCAACAGGAAGCGTACTCAAGCCTGCGTACGCAGCGCTAAAGAGCGCACGTAGCTCAGTGTGTGTAGCTAAACAGCTTCTGCACACTGCTCACTGTCTTCTCCAAACAGCATGAACACCATGGCTGAAACCAAAACTTCAAAAGTTCATAACTTGGCCATCCGAACTCCAAATTCGGATTTCCAAGGCTCCAACTGGAGTGAAACTGAAAGTTCTTCCACATGGAAACATCAGAACTCAAGGAAAACCAACCAAAGTGGATCAAAATATGTAAAATCCAAAAATAGCAATAACTTAGATCTACATCAACAGAGACTCCAAATCATAAAAACCCAAGAACTAATGTTGATCTCCATGTCCTAAACTAGCAAATGGACAAAGAAAAGAGGGTCCTCATGTAGTGGCAAGATGTACTTGCCTAGGGGTTGGGGAGTTGTGGAGGAAGGAGAAGAAGAAGAAGAAGGAAATTAATGGTGTTATGAAGAGAGAGAGTGGTAGGTGGAGTTATAAAGAGGGGAGTTGTGGTGGGGATGAGGGGTAGCATAGGGCTAGGGTGTTCCAACACAAAACCGAACCAAACCAAACCATCCCCAATAAAACTGAGCCAAGCCAAAAACCCAAATACGAGAAATATCGAAATTCTACAAGCTGAGAAAAATAAAAATACATGCCAAAATCTAGATACGAGTAAAAATACGAAATACAGGAAAATACGGGAAATACGGGAAATGAGGGTGACAACTCTACCCACCTTAAAAGAATTCCGTCCTCGGAATTTAATCAAGGAGCTAGAGTTGCCACGACAAGCTACACTAAGCACAAGCAAGTTACACTAAGCAGTCCAATCATACAATCATACAATGCAAGCAAGGAAGGGAAAATGTAAGGTACAAGAAAGACATTATACCTCACGAGTCAAACAGGTAGGGATATCGCGATCGGATGTCGTCCTCACGCTCCCACGTTGACTCACCAAGAGAGTGATGACCCCAAGCAACACGGACTAATTTAATAGTCTTATTCTTGAGTATCCTTTCCCTCCGGTCCAAAATAGACACGGGCCTCTCCTCATACGAAAGGTTGGTACCAACAACCAATTTCGAATGGTCTAGGATGTGGCTCGGGTCCGGAATATACCGTCGTAATTGGGACACATGGAAATCATGCACCTCACTTAGCGGCGGCGGAAGAGCGAGACGATAGGATACATCTCCTACTCGCTCTAGAATATCGAACGCCCTATATACCTAGGACTAAGCTTTCCCCGCACGCCGAAGCGAATGACGCCGCGGTTAGGCGAGATCCTAAGGAATACGTGGTCGCCGATAGCAAATTCTAAGGGACGCCGATGAGCATCGGCCCAATGGCGCTGGCGGTCCTGGGCAACTCGGAGGTGATCTCTGACCTTCCTGACCACTTCAATCGTCTGGGAAATCAATTCGGGTCCGAGCATCTGCCTCTCTCGATATCGTCCTATGCTAGCGGAGATCTGCACTTTCTGCCATAAAGAGCCTCGAAGGGTGCCATCTGGATACTGGCCTGATAACTGTTGTTGTATGAGAATTCTACCAGGTGCAGATGATTCTCCCATGAACTACCGAAGTCAAGGGTACAGGATCTCAGCATATCCTCAAGAGTCTGGATTGTGCGCTCTGATTGACCATCCGTCTGCGGGTGATAAGCTGAGCTGAACTGGAGACGAGTCCCCAAACTCTTCTGCGAGCTGCGCCAAAAGTGTGATGTGAATCTTGAATCCCTGTCTGAGGTGATGCTGACTGGCACACCATGAAGCCTGACGATCTGCCTGAGATACATCTCTGCTAACTGTGCCGTCGACTGCCCAACTCTGAATGGAAGAAAGTGTGCCACCTTGGTAAGCCTGTCCACAATTACCCAAATAGCATCTCTGCCGGCCGGAGATCTGGGCAATCCGGTCACGAAATCCATGGTTATATGCTCCCATTTCCATTCTGGGATGGTAAGGGTTGAAGAAGTCCAGCGGGCCTCTGATGTTCAGCTTTAACCTGTTGGCAAACCAAACACCGAGAGACAAACCGGGCTATCTCCTCTTCATGCCATTCCACCAGAAATGCTGACGAATATCACGGTACATCTTCGTACCACCCGGATGAATAGAATACTGTGAACTGTGGGCTTCTGCCATGACTTCCTGTCTGATATCTCCACTGGGTACACAAAGACGAGTGCCGTGCCGAAGGTACCATCTTCATGGATACATAACTCTGGCCTTCTTCCTGCTTCACACTCTGCTCTAAGTCGCTGGATCTTGGGATCTGTTGACTGCGCCACCGGATTCTCTCGACTATGCTGGACTGAACCTGTAGACTGGCCATCATGCTACACTGGTTGGAAGAACCACTTCAATTCCCATCTTCTGAAGGTCTGCCAATAATTCTGGTTGCGCCGTCAGGAAATAAACTCGGCTCTCCTTGTGAGCACCCTAAATTTTGGGTTGATTTTTTTTCATTTATTTTAATTTTCTGATTGAGGGTAATTTTGAAATTTTGTGTTTATAATTATTTTAATAATGATATTTAATTCATGATATAATTTTGGTGATTTTAAATCATTTTAAAATTATTTAAATCAATGACTTGTGGTTTTGACGTTTTGCTAGTGAAATCCTAGAGATGTTTGACCTAGAGCCTAACCATGTGATTATGATACTTTAATGTCTTTTTGGCCTAAGGATATTTTTGTATTTGATCTCTTTGAATTATTTTGATATTATTTATTATTTATGATATTGTTTTGGGGTTATTTGAGTCGGGTTCGAATTTCAACTCAATCCGACTTGAAACGGGGACCCGGGGGTAGTTTGACTCTAGTGGGACCCACACACTAGTTAGGCATGGCCCACATGATAATAATTTTAGTCCACATGATAGAAATATTTTTAGTTAGAGATTAGACTAATTATTATGGATAAGGTTAGTGTGATTAGAGACTTTAGAATGACTAATTTAGCCCCAACCAATTAGCCCTTTCCTAATACTCATAGAATAGTTAGTAGGGGCTTTTGGACTTTTTCTAATAGGACAAACCACCTTTATGGCCAGCCACAATAAGGATAGGGTTGAGCCTCCCATTTGTCATTATCCATCTATTTTCTCTCTCTGTTCTTCCCCAAATTCCTAGAGAGCAATCCCTAGCAATTTCTCCACCAAATCCTTCCATTTCACCACCAAATCTCTTCTTTCCTTCTCCATATCAAGGAGGAAGCTACCCAAGTTTGGGAGGATTCGGAACTCGTTCGTGTCCTTTTGGAATCTCTACGTGTCGGTGTCGCTCCGGGAAGGTTTTTCTTCGATTCGATCTACCGGGAGGTATAAATCCCTTCTCCTTTTCATTTTCTCATGCATATAGGTCTATTTGAACCATAGGAATGACCCCCATGGTTGTATCTCCATTTGTCCATTTGTGTCCATTTGGAGGTTATAGGAGTGTCCTTTGTGTTGTGGATGTGTTCATGTTACATATAGATTTATATATATATATTGTAATGAGAGTGTATCTATATTATATGTAATAAATGGTTCATGATGATTATATAATCAAGTTTGTGAGTGTGGTTCTCATATTATTATTGCTATTATTGTTGTGGATAATTAGGATATATATTGTGTATTCTTTGGCTCAACTATCTAAATCCGTCATGATTTTTATCCACGTTTTTAATTTCAGCCCTAACTTAGAAATGTCATAACTTCTAGCTCAAAGCTCAGTTTAATCTCCTGTTTTTTTTAAAAGAAGCGTATTGAAGTTAGCTTTCCAAAAACATATATTAATAGGCCTAATTCTTTCTATAACTTTCTGGAGAATTATTTGAGTGTCAGTTGTACGAAAGACAAACGTGTTCTCGTGTTTTCGTGATTCCGGGAGTTTTCGAAACGAAAATGCGATCCGTTTGAAGTTTCAAAAAGCTAACACAGAGATATATAACATAATTTAATTCTAAATTTTAATTCATATTGATGGTACAGTATTGATTATTAGTAGGAGTTACTATTCGGCATATGCATTTTGTGCACCCTTGTGTGTAATATAATGTTCTACTTGATTTTAACCCATGTTAATGTAATACATTTTGTAACTAAATAGAGAATACAAGCATGAATAAGTGGTTAAATAAATAACGTACGAGATGTAAGTATTCTATCTAATGTAAGCATGTATAAGTATGGCTTGTAATGAATATGTAGGTTCCATAGTAGTAATGTATGGTACATATAGTAGTGCTAGAATGAATGATGAATGAATGCAAGCATGAATGTAATGTAATAATAGATGTAATGTATGAAATATACAAGTTAATGAGATGTAATGTTCTATGTTAACACAAATCCTATATTACCTCATGTACCCCCTTACACTATGTTGACACTATCACACTTGACACATTGTTCACTTACACTTTGACACTCTTTGATATATATACACTATGTATGTCCATTTAACCCTCACTTGCCCTTTTGCCATGTTCATATATACACAATAGCCTCTTAAATAAGTATTTATGAATATAGTTAACTTAGCTATGTATGTATTATATCTATGTTAGCATATTGTGTTGTAATATATAAGTTTATATAACCATTTGAAATGCCATGATTATAGACCTAATATTGAATACCAATATATGCATGTGTATATATGTAGACATATATAGCTTAAAGTAATAGATTACCTAGTGTATATCCAATGTGAATTCTTGCCTATTTGAGTATTGAATAATTGCATGCTATATAGAGTTGGGTGTATGTTGGCTTGTATAGCCTTGTAATGATGTGTGCTTGCTAGGATAGTCTTGGTTAGGCCTAGTAAGACTTGCTGGGTTAGGACATGACCTAGTTTGACCTAGTTTGACTAGTGCAGTTGACCAGAGTTGACCAAGGGTTGACTTTGGCCTAGTTTGACCTAGATTCATGTAGAATGCATTATAGTGCTTTATATTACCCTTCTGGACATGTTGTGACTTGTGTTATTCTAATTAGGAGCCAGACACCTCTCCTCGGATAGTATCTTTACCTTGGACATTCAGATATCAGGCGAGTACATTCTCTGATAGTTCTCTCATTTATTTGTCAATTACTGTATTTCAGTTCTAGTTAGTTGTATACGATTCTCTGTTACAACACGTGTAGATATTACTGGATTCATGTATACGACACATATTTTTTTCTGGCCTCTATTACTGGTATCATCATTTCTGGCTTCTATTACTGGAATCACCTGCTGGAATCATTTACTGGAATCATTTACTGGTATCATTATATTTGGCTGGACTCATCTTGAATCATTATGTCGGAATTCTGGATTCACTTGCTGGGAGGGGAAATACTAGAGTAAGATATGTAAACATACCCCATTACTGGAATCACCCCTACTGGAATCTACTGGAATGATAGCCATCTCTCGCCTGATCAGTGAGAGGTGTGCCGGATTACCCACAGCCGTTTACATGTCGATCTCGGTATTTTAAAATACTGCTAGAGTATAGGCTGGACTCACCCTGGAATCATTGATCACTATGACTGGAATCGTCCCTTACTGGATTCATCTTGTATTAGATTTATCTTGTACTGGACTTACTTTGCAGTTACACTGGTGTACATTGTTGTCTGGACTTTATCATATTACCCTGGTCCAGCTAGTTCTATTTTTACAGACTTCATTGCTATGATTCTTCTCTTGTTTAGTTATTTACTTTCCTTGCACCTTATCTGTCTTTCTTACCATCACCTGAATATAAACTGCCATTTTCATCAATACAACTGCCTATAACTGCTTTATAGTTCTCTCTCATTTACTTGGGTTTTTAGATGAGATGTACTCGTTCCTGTCCTGACTGGACCTGTTGATAAATTTTACAGATAGCTTGGAGTTTGCTTGCTAGCCTAGAGGAGACACAATAGAGGTTGTTTAGATAGTTATTTCATTTTATCTGGAGTTGTATTTACTTGTGGATTACTGTATTTGAGTTTTGAGATGTATTTCTAGGATTATGTATCTTAGACACTTAGACTTCTATCTCCTGTATCTCTTTTGGATTTCATGTTTATCTATCTTTATCATTCTATCTTAGATTGTGATTGAGTTGTACCTCTGTGTTGGCTTCCTTAGAGAGTATTCATATTATGCTAGTTATAGTTCATGACCTAGAACAGCATTCTACCGCCGATACTGCGGCGTAGGCTGGGCGTTGTTACGTACTCGTACCCTCACGGTGGGTGCGGGTCGTGACACTCCTGCACAATGCATCTGCTACAACGTTGGCCTTCCCGGATGATACTGCAATTCCACATCATAATCCACTAGTAGCTCGAGCCATCTTCTCTGCCGCATATTAAGGTCCTTCTGGGTGAAAACATACTTCAGGCTCTTATGATCAGTAAAGATCTCCACTCTATCTCCGTACAAGTATGTCTCCACAACTTCAAAGCAAACACTACCGCCGCCAATTCCAAGTCGTGGGTCGGGTAATTCTTCTCATGATCACGAAGTTGACGTGACGCATAAGATATTACCTTCCCATGCTGCATCAAGACACACCCCAATCCTCTGCCTGAAGCGTCACAATAAACTGTGAATCCTCCGGTCCCATCTGGAAGGGTGAGAATAGGAGCCGTTATCAAACCTCGCTTTAACTTCTCAAATTCCTGACACTCTGCTGTCCAAACAAACGGCACATCTTTGCGGGTCAACTGGGTCATCGGCGCTGAAATCCTTGCGAAATCTGAAACGAACCGCCGGTAGTAGCCGGCCAATCCAAGGAAGCTGTGAACCTCTGCCACTGAGCTGGGTACCGGCCATGACTCGATAGCCACAATCTTCTGGGGATCTACTTCCACTCCTCCTCGGTAATGATGTGACCCAAGTAAATACGATCGAGACAGAACTCGCATTTACTGAACTTGGCGTACAACTGATGCTCCCTAAGCGTCTGAAGGACTACTCAGAGAAGCTGCTCATGCTCTGCTTCACTCTTACTGTAGACCAGGATGTCATCTAGGAACACAATCACAAATTGATCCAAGTAAGGCATAAAAATGCGATTCATGAGGTCCATGAATACTGCCGGCACATTGGTCGCTCCAAAGGGCATAACAAGAAACTTCCAATATCCATACCTCGATCTGAATGCTGTCTTCGGGATGTCCTGCTCTCTAACTCTGATCTGGTGATAACCTGAGCGCAAATCAATCTTCGAGAATACTGATGCCCCTTTGAGCTAATCAAACAAGTCATCTATCCTCGGAAGAGGTATCTGTTCTTGATTGTCACCGAATTCAAGGTACGATAATCAACACATAGCCTGGACGTACCATCCTTCTTTTTCACAAGACATCGGGGCTCCCCAAGGCGATCCACTCGCACGGATGAATCCCTTGGTCCTCAGTTCTTCAATCATCTTGTACAAAACTTCCAACTGTGAAGGCGCCATCCTGTAGACTCGCTCTGATACTGGTGCTGTCCCGGGAATCAAGTCTATAGTGAACTCAATCTCCCGCTCCGGTGGCATCCCTGGAAGCTCATCTGGAAAGACATCTGAAACTCTTCAACTATCCGGGTAACTGCACTGCTGCTACTGCCATCCGCAATACTGGGAAGACGGCTCCACTGCGCCTCTGGAAATGAAAATTCTGGCTCGCCGGGGATACTAAAGACAACTCTGCCAATAGGCAGTCTATCCTAGCATACTGGTTCCTCAACCAATCCATGCCTAGGACTACATCATAGTCTGCCATAGAAAACTCTATGAATCTAGCGGGGAACTCCCTACCGCTAACTACGATCTGACACGAAAAACACTCGATCTACTCCCACAAGACCATTACCAGTAAGTATATTGAGCCTCACTGATAATGACTCGGCTCCAATCCTATCCGTATCGCGAATCGTGCAGACAGAATGAATGCGATGCACCAGAATCAAACAATACCAAAGCTGAAAAGGAGTTGACGAGAATAGTACCTGCCACTACCTCACCTGGTGCAACTTCTTCTTCCATAGCCATCATCATGGCCTGACCTCTAGCTGCGGGTCCCCTCTGCTAGAAACCTCTCCGCCTATTCTGGGTCTGAGCTTGGGCTTGTGCATACTGCTGGAGGTGTTGCTGCTGGAATGCCTGAGACTGAGGCGGCAAGGGCCTCGAAGACTGATACTGCTGCTGCTGAACTGGTGCTGGGGCCGGTCCTCTCACCGAAGAACTAGAAGGGTTGGATGCTGATGAACCACCCCTATTCGGGCAAGCCCCTATCCTATGATCTGCTGCTCCACAAGCCAGGCACAATCCTTGTGCCCTGCGACAATCTACCACCACATGGCCTGGCTTCCCACAATGAGAACATCCCATCGCGGAAGTCTGCTTCTTCTTCTGCTGCTGCGGGTACGTTGGGGTCGAATGTTGAACCGACGTTACTGAGGCCGTCCGCCTCGGAGTTCCAATGGTCAATCCCCTAGCTGCCGGGGCTGGAGCTGATGATTGGTGCATCTGACTGTGGGACCGCTTCCTACTTTCGTTCCTATCCACGATCCTCTTGTGTACTCATGCCTCCTATGCTCTCAAGACTGCATCGAACGTCTGGTGCTCGAACTGCTCAACCGCCAACAAGATCTCCAAATATAGTCCCTGCTGGAACCGCTGGGCCCTATCAAACTCGATCGCCACCAAGGTGGGACAAACCTACTGAGTCTAGAAAACTTCGATACATAACTGTCGACTGATCTGCCTCCTTGCTTCAGTTGGTAAATCTGGTCTGCAGGTCGTATCGAGCCACAGCATCAAAGTACTTCTGGAATCTCTCTCTAAATCTGCCCAAGCAATGGGTGCTACTAATCCTATGGCCTGCGCCGCCCACCAATTGCGAGCTAAATCCAACAACTGCAGGCATACCACCCCGCCACCTTCTCATTCTCAGGTGTCCTAGCTGCTTCCAGAATTACCTCGGTATCCTGAAGCCATGCATCCGCGGCAATCGCATCCTCGTGCCGTCGAAGAAAGGAGGTTCAATCTCTTGAAACTGTTGGCCG
>JANAVB010009174.1:0-37500 GCA_029216955.1 Iris pallida
AAAATATTAATATTTATTACTTTTACCTCTTTGTATTTTGTGTATTTAATTACTGCAACCATTTTGGTGTCCAAGTCTAGCATGGGTTTTTTAGGCTCAAATGTGTTTTCAACCATTCAGACCTGTACAAGTCATATTGGACTTGAATTCCATGGCCTTTGGTCCTGTATTTGAACTTTGGTTCAAATTATGTATGGACAAAATATGTAGATAATTAATTATTTAAATTCAATTGTGTGCCATGCTGTTTGGATTTCTAAAAATACTTTAATTATTGTTAAAATTCTGGAAAAATAGTATTTAGATACTATGTTAATTTAGATAATTTAGTATAATTTTTACAGTATTTAATTTACAGTGTTGCCCTGTTTTGGCATATGAAACCAAAACTTATTTTCTGTGTACTTAGGAAACTGATTTTTATAAAATACTTGTACTGGTTAATAAATTCCAGAGAAATATAATAAATTTCTATAATTAACAAGGATCATTTTGTACTTTATTTTATGTAAAATTAAACTTTTTGTCTATCTCAAAATTGTTGGAACACAATATTTATTTGATTTATTTATTGAATAATTACGACTTGCAGCTTTTTGTGTTATTTTGAGTTATAGTCGTGTTGAACCTCACCCCTCACTAGTGTAAAGACCCTAGAAAGTTAGTTATAGTAGTGTGTTACCCCACATTGGTCTCCTATGCTAAAGTCATCATTTTGGTTAGGTGCCCAGTCACAAGTCGTGTTGCACCGATTAGTGTCTTAGTGTTTAGCTTAGTGTAAAAACTAAGTTTATGTATTTATTTCTACAGTGACGAGTTACTAGACATCTATAGCACTTTTATCGCAGCTTGCTTTGCTAGAGGCAAGTACTTTCTATAAACTTTACAAACAGCTATAACAATAAACTGCGATTTACCAACCATGTTAAATGCTGATCCTTGGGGTAGCAAGTTAGAACTTTGCATGTTGTATTACTTTCAGTCTCTACCATGTTTAGAATAGTTTTTCATATCTCTCACATGTTTAAACAACGGGTTAAGGAGAAACTGCTAGTAGTGTACGTGATCATGACCCCCTTCTCCGTATGTATTTACCGCGTACGGTAACATTTTATATGTAACTTTGCCGTAGGTTCTGATCTCGCGTTTGTGTATGGATATACACCGATACCGTTCGTGCACGTATGTGCATGCCAGAAAACTTGATATGTACCGCTGTACATTTTATTCACCTATTGACCGATTCATGCACATACTACGGTTTTAAACTTTTAAACTATATGTTGTCATTTCTAAAAAGAACCAATTAAACCATGATATGCCATGATTCCAGTTTATTACATTCCTGTTCATGCTTCGTATATTTAGTTTGCTAGAATCAGTACTTGCTCCCGTCCTGACAGGATAACGTTGTAGGTATCCTTACTGAGGAGGAGTTACTCTGCGACTCATATTATGAAGATACTGCCGAGGATCCGGCTTTGCTTTACGAGGATGTTCCTGCGGAGAAACTCGTCTAGTTTTCGTAGTTGCTTGGGATACTTAGTGTAGTCATGAATTAGACTACGTATTTTATAACTGGACATGTATTCAGTTTTACATTTCAAACTTGTACTTTGGACTTATTTCTATATGAGACGACTTTTGTGTTTGGAGTATTTATGACTTTTATTCACTTATAGAACTGTTAGCACATTTAGTCTTATCTTGTTATCTCTAGAACAGCTTATTGCGTTTTATCTCAAACGCAGGCTAGACATGACTCGGCCCGGCCCAACAATTTGGGTAGTGGGTCGTGACAAAAATGGGCTTGAAGGCATTCTGATAGTGTGTCTTTGTAATCCTACCATAAAGTTTTATGCTATTAGTTCAAAGAGAAATCTACTAGGCATCTAAATTTTGGTTCAAAGGAGGATCATTGACTGGGAAACTATCAGGTAACAGTGGGTACTTGTTCTCTGGAACATGGAAGGGATACGAACCCATAACCACTGTTGTCTACTATGTATTTTCTGCGAAAAAAAAAAACAGATCTTGTGGAAGGTTGGCTTAAACGCCTTAATGAGTTCTCAGGCAGAGTGAATGCCTAGTGTGCTTTACAGGAAGCATGGTAGAGCAGCACTACAAGGAGTGAAACTCCATGCTACAGTGGGGTGACTCCACCATGAGGTTCCTAGGTCTGGGGTAATGCCTCGGCTTTGTAAGCCAAGTCATAGCGGCGTAGCACCGCAAATAGACAGGTAGCCTAATGCTGTATGACGTAATTAAAGAGTTGTAGACAATACTACAAAGGGGAGGATGGCCCCATGTTACAGTGGTACGACACCACGATAAGGTGCCCAGGTAGGGGTAAAGCCTCGGCCTTGCAAGCCATGTCGTTGCGGCGTAACACCACAAGGAAGCCTTAGGCTTAATGCTGAGTAGATTAGCACTACAAAGAGGCTGAGACCTCATGCTATAGTAGTATGACACTACGATAAGGTTCTCAGGTAGGGGTAATGCCTCGGCTTCAGGCCACGTCATAGCGGCGTAGCACCGCAAGGAAGCGCAAGGCTTCATGCCATGTCTCTTTAATAAAGAACTCACCTATAGTGGATGGAAAGAGATATCAGGCCGTCTTTTGAGGGTAAACTTGTAGATGCCCAAAATTATACACTGAAACCAGGCTGGCACAGGGCCTTTAATGTGCAACCAGAAGCACACGTAACTACACTTTGTGAGTCGAAAGAATTACAATTGTGGTGCAGAATTCAAGGCGTAGTCCATTCTTGTATCACATTGTTATTTAACCCATGCGAAAAGATTCAAGTCGTCAGCGACATCTATCCTAATGCAAAATAGACAGTTACTGTGGGGAACGCTCAACCCTGGACACATATATATGTTGTAATATGTGGGGGATTGTTGGTGCTTTCTTTACATGGAGAGAGCTTGCTCTCAACATGTCTTGTAAAAGTTTAGTCCCACATCGGAAATGCACCATGAGTTATCTCAATATATACTTGGTTGTGTTGTTGAGAGATGTACATGGGGTGGTGACCCTACGGAGGGAACCATGTGGGTGATTTTACTAGGAGGTAAGAATAAGGCTCCAAGGATTAAGCATTAATGCTTTTGTCATTCTCTTGGATTAATTCCATTTGGAGCTAAGCCCCAAAGGGGCTTAGCGACTCAGACTCGGACTCGGGCTCGGGCTCATGGACTCATATGCGGCTCATACGGTCCATGCGGCTCATGCGGCCAGGCTACTGCTGCTGCTGCCGCATGGAGGGCTCCGCTGACTGTGCAGGCTACAAGTAAGTTATGGAAAGACTGATTCAATTTGAAATAATTTCGTTTTCATCTTTATGGGATTTGATATTAATTTTGTTTCCATCTTTGTGGGATTTGAATTAATTTCGTTTCCATCTTTGTGGGATTTGAAATTAATTTCGTTTCCATCTTTGTGGGATTTGAATTAATTTTGTTTCCATCTTTGTGGGATTTGAATTAATTTTTTCCATCTTTGTGGGATTTAAATTAATTTCGTTGCTATCTTTGTGGGATTTGATTCAATCTTTCCATAACTGAAGAGGCGGCTAAGGTTTCCATCCTCTCTCTATATATACTCTCTTCTTGCCTCCTTTGTTGTCACGCCCCAGAACCAGAATACTGGAGAGCGGGGGCGTACATAGCCAGCTACGTATATTGAAATAAAATACATCTTAACTATACGATCACGGCTGTCTAGATATGAGGGTTTACTACAAGCCAACAGTCTCTTAAGGTCAAGCCTACTGTCTCAATCTCAAGCAAATAATATAATTACAAGATGTTTGACCACCAAATATACAATAAAAGGCGTCCCAAATATTACATATCAGCTGATCATGAAGCTAGTCGTACAAAATGCTAGGACTAGCAAGAGTTAAGTCATACATGATCAACCCTAGGATTTGTTAATCATGTTTACAGCCCGTAGGCAGACAGTAAGTAAAAGTGCATCGAGCTAACAGGTGCTCGTCGGCTAAACGCCTCAAAAGAATAAATTTACAATAGAGTGAGCGAAACAAAATAGAAAATCCACTCGTAGCCCGGGTTCCTTCTAGTCGCCACCATCGGGCTGGAGGTTCGGTAGACCCTCGGGAGCTGCTCCGAAATCTGGCCACACAAAACCAGCTGGGTCAAACCCCAAAAAGAGCAAGTGCCACAAAGGAGGCCACAAAAATAAGAACAAAAGCCAGCATATCAGAACATAAGAAAATGAAAGAAAAATACAAGTAATAAAGAGCACGTCAGGACAATAAACGACTAGGGACGTGGAACCATTCTGGGAGCCAGGTTACAACCCGTAAACCAAACAAGGACCGGGGTTGTAACCCTTCGCCTGAATAGCTCCTTGTCTCTACCCAATTATTGTTAGAGATAAGTAAAACAAGCATGTACAAGAGTTCCAGGTATAGGGGCTAGACAAGACTTAGACAAGGCTGGACTCCATCCATTCATAAAGCGGCCAAGCAATTACTACGGCTTACTACTTAACTAACTAGGGTTATCACAAGCCTTAATTACTAACAAGATGCAAGTGAGAATTTCTCAGTCCCAAGCCCTGCAGACCATCCAGTTATCCTTCCGCGGGTTGAGAGTATAGTTGGATACATCGCCCCGGAGACGATATACCCTTAGGTGACTTAGAGGGTGCAACACATGACAGTGCGCTAGAAATGTGCTCTACTCGTCGGCAAGCTACAAGTCCAATTAAGAGCGCCCAGATAACGAGATTGCCTGTGACTGGAAATTCTCCATGAACTATAGTTTGATCTAGTCATTAGCCTAATCCATATTCAGTATGAATCCCTGACCGTGGGAACCAGGGAGTCACGTCCTAGACATGATGCAAGACAAGACAAGTGGATTGCACAAGCAAGCAAGCAGGAACACCCACGGTGTCAAGTTGACTATACGAGTCAAGTTAGCTGTCGCAACAGCATCAAGTCAAGTCAAGTTACAAGTTACAAGTCAAGTCAAGTCAGGAGTGTGCCGCCATGGGCCACTATCAAGTTATCAAGATAAATCATGTCAGGGTACTTGTCAGGAGTGTGCCACGATGGGCCACTATCATGTCAGGTTGGTCATGTCAGGATTGTACCACTACGGGTCACTATCGTGTTATGCTAGTTCTTTTGTCATACCATGCCATGTACAATAGTCATTCCAAACATATTGAGTAATAAAATATCAATATACAGGGCTATAGAAGAGCCAAGCTTAAAGAAATAAAACCAAAACTCCAAGAGCCAATGGATTGTGCAAGGGGTCAGGGGGTTGGATTGTGCAGGTGTCAGCTGCGCAGGGTGCCAAGTGCGCAGGGGCACAGGGCGCAGTGGCAGATGGCGCATGGGTCAGATTGCGCATGAACAGACTGCGCAGGAGTGAACTGTGCAGGGGTGGATTGCGCATGAGCCGACTGCGCAGGAGTGGACTGCGCAGGGGCAGATTGCGCATGAGCCGACTGCGCAGGAGCGGATTGCGCATGAGCCGACTGCGCAGGAGTGAAGTGCGCAGGGTGAAGTACGCAGGAATGGTTGGCGCATGGGGCTGAGCGCAGTTCACCATAGGGCAAGCTGTGCGGTCGGCACTGCGCTAAAGAGCGCAGGCCGAGAGGGGCTGCGCAGTCCAGCACTGCGCTAAAGAGCGCAGGCTGCTGGCTGCTACTTCAGGCCGAGAAGAACACCAAGAATTTAAATTTTCATATCTTTGTCAAATCAAAGCCAAATCTAGATTTTCAAAGTTCTAACTTGAGTAAAATTGAATTCTCTTCCACATGGAAGCATCAAAACCCACAAAAATCCAACCAAAATAGATCAAAACCATATAAATTCGAAAATAGTCAAAACCTAGATCTAGAACAATGGAGACTCCAAATCACAAAATGTCAAGTTCTAATGTTGATCACCATGGCATAATCTAGCTAATGAACAAATAAAATATGGTTTTCATGTGGTGGCAAGGTGCACTTGCCTATGGGTGTTGGTGAGTTGTGTAGAGGAAGGAAGAAGAAGGAGATGGAGAAGTAAATGAAAAATAAAGAGGAGAGAGAAAAGTTAGGTGGGATTTAATGGAGGTGGGTGTGTTGTGTTGAGGGTGGAGTGTTGGTTAAAGTTCTCCAATGCATGTTAAACCAAACCAAACCAATTTTCCTCCACAAAATAAACCAAGCCAGGTAAAACCCGATTACGAGAACCAAAATCTGCAAGTCAAGCCAATTACAAGTACATGCCAAAATCCGAGAAAATAAATACAGGTCTGAAATACATGCAAGCTTGACAAAATACGTATTCAGAATATGGGTGTTACAACTCTACCCACCTTAAAAGAATTCCGTCCTCGAAATTTAATCAAGGAGCTAGAGAGACAAGGACAAGTTATACTATTCACATGCAAGCTATACTAAGCAGTCAATCAAACAATCACGCATGCAAGCAAGGACGGAAGGCATAAGGCATAAGGAAGACATTATACCTTATGAGTCAAACAGGTAGGGATATCGCGATCGAATGTCATCCTCACGCTCCTACGTTGACTCACCTAGAGAGTGATGACCCCAAGCAACACGGACTAAACTAATAGTCTTGTTCTTGAGTATCTTCTCTCTCCGATCCAATATAGACACGGGCCTCTCCTCATACGAAAGGTTGGTACCAACAACCAATTCCGAATGGTCTAGGATATGGCTCGGGTCCGGGATATACCGTCGTAATTGGGACACATAGAATACATCATGCACCTCACTTAGCGACGGCGAAAGAGCAAGACGATAGGATACATCTCCTACTCGCTCCAGGATATCAAACGGCCCTATATACCTAGGACTAAGCTTTCCCCGCACGCCAAAGCGAATGACGCCGCGGTTAGGCGAGATCCTAAGGAATACATAGTCGCCGATAGCAAACTCTAGGGGTCGCCGATGAGCATCGGCCCAATGCCGCTGGCGATCTTGGGCAACTCGAAGACGATCTCTGATCCTTCTGACCACTTCAACTGTCTGGGCAATCATTTCTGGACCGAGCATCTGCCTCTCTCCAACATCATCCCATGCTAGCGGGGATCTACACTTCCTACCGTATAGAGCTTCGAATGGTGCCATCTGGATACTGGCCTGGAAACTATTGTTGTACGAGAATTCCACAAGATGCAGGTGATCTTCCCACGAACCACCGAAGTCGAGCGTACAGGATCTCAGCATGTCTTCAAGAGTCTGGATTGTGCGCTCTGACTGGCCATCTGTCTGCGGATGATATGTCGAACTGAACTGGAGACGAGTTCCCAAACTCTCTTGCAGGCTACGCTAAAAGTGTGACGTGAACCTTGAATCTCGGTCCGAGGTGATACTGACTGGCACACCGTGAAGCCTGATAATCTGTCTGAGGTACATCTCTGCCAACTGAGCCGTTGACTGCCCAACTCTGAATGGGAGAAAATGAGCCACCTTCGTGAGCCGGTCAACTATAACCCAAATAGCATCTCGACCGGCTGGGGATCTAGGCAATCCAGTCACAAAATCCATGGTCACATGCTCCCACTTCCATTCTGGAATCGGCAAGGACTGAAGAAGTCCAGCGGGCCTCTGATGT
This sequence comes from Iris pallida, assembly GCA_029216955.1. Classification (NCBI taxonomy): domain Eukaryota; kingdom Viridiplantae; phylum Streptophyta; class Magnoliopsida; order Asparagales; family Iridaceae; genus Iris; species Iris pallida. The sequence continues at coordinate 7,614 of JANAVB010009174.1, forward strand.
TCAGCTTTAACCTGCTGGCAAACCAAACACCGAGAGACAAACCGGGCTATCTCCCTCTACATGCCATTCCACCAGAAGTGCTGACGGATATCACGGTACATCTTCGTGCCACCGGGATGAATAGAATACTGCGAACTGTGAGCTTCTGCCATAACCTCCTGTCTGATATCTCCACTGGGTACACAAAGACGAGTGCCGTGCCGAAGTGTACCTTCCTCATGAATACATAACTCTGGCCTTCTTTCTGCCTCACACTCTGCTCTGAGCCGCTGAAGCTTGGAATCTGTAGATTGCGCCGTCCGGATCCTCTCAACTATGCTGGACTGAACCTGTAGACTGGCCATCAATGCCACACTGGTAGGGAGAACCACTTCAATTCCCATCTTCTGAAAATCTGCCAATAACTCTGGTTGCGCCGTTAGGAAATAAACTTCGGCTCTCCGGCTCAACGCATCTGCTACAACGTTGGCCTTCCCTGGGTGATACTGCAAGTCCACATCTTAGTCCACCAGTAGCTCGAGCCATCTTCTCTGCCGCATATTAAGGTCCTTCTAGGTGAAAACATACTTCAGGCTCTTGTGATCAGTAAATATCTCCACTCTATCTCCGTACAAGTAGTGCCTCCACAACTTAAGTGCAAACACTACTGCTGCCAGTTACAAATCGTGGGTCGGGTAATTCTTTTCATGATCACGAAGTTGACGTGATGCATAAGATATTACCTTTCCATGCTGCATCAAGACACATCCCAATCCTCTGCCTGAAGCGTCGCAATAAACTGTGAATCCTCCTGTCCCATCTGGAAGTGTGAGAATGGGAGCCGTTATCAAACCTTGCTTCAACTTCTCGAATGATTCCTGGCACTCTGCTGTCCAAGAAAACTGCACATCCTTGCGGGTCAACTGGGTCATCGGCGCTGAAATCCTTGTAAAATCTGAAACAAATCGTCGGTAGTAGCCGGCCAATCCAAGGAAGCTGCGAACCTCTGCCACTGAACTAGGTGCTGGCCAAGTCTCGATAGCCACAATCTTCTGGGGATCCACTTCTACTCCTCCTCGGGTAATGATGTGACCCAAGTACGAAATGCGATCGAGCCAGAACTCGTATTTACTGAACTTGGCGTACAACTGGTGCTCCCTAAGCGTCTGAAGGACGACTCTGAGATGCTGTTCATGCTCTGCTTTGCTCTTGCTGTAGACCAGGATATCATCTAGGAACACGATCACGAACTGATCTAAGTAGGGCATAAAAATGTGATTCATGAGGTCCATGAATACTGCCGGCGCATTGGTCGCTCCGAAGGGCATAACAAGGAACTCCCAATGTCCATACCTAGATCGAAAAGCCGTCTTCGGGATGTCCTGCTCTCTGACTCTGATCTGGTGGTATTCTGACCGCAAGTCTATCTTCGAGAACACTGAAGCCCCTTTAAGTTGATCAAACAAGTCATCTATCCCCGGGAGAGGGTATCTGTTCTTGATTGTCACTGAGTTTAAGGTACGATAATCTACACATAACCTGGACGTACCATCCTTCTTTTTCACAAGAAGCATCGGGGCTCCCCAAGGCGATCCACTTGCACGAATGAATCCCTTGGTCCTGAGTTCTTCAATCATCTTGTACAAAATCTCCAACTCTGAAGGCGCCATTCTGTAGACTCTCTCTGATACTGGTGCTGTTCCGGGGATCAAGTCTATAGTAAACTCGATCTTCCGCTCTGGCGGCATCCCTGGAAGCTCTTCTGGGAAAACATATGGAAATTCTTCAACTATCCTGGGCAACTGCACTGCTGCTACTGCCATCCGCAATACTGGAGAAGATGGCTCCACCGCGCCTCTGGAAAATGAGAACTCTGGCTCACCTGGAATGCTGAAAACAACCCTGCCAACATGGCAGTCTATCCTAGCATACTGGTTCCTCAACCAATCCATGCCTAAGACTACATCATAGTCTACCATAGGGAATTCTATAAATCTAGCGGGAAACTCTCTACCGCTAACTACGATCCGACATGAGGAAAACACTCGATCTACTCCCACAAGACCATTACCAGTAAGTATATTGAGCCTCACTGATAATGACTCGGGCTCCAATCCTATCCGTGTCGCGAATCGTGCAGACATGAATGAATGCGATGCACCAGAATCAAATAATACCAATGCTGGAGAGGAGTTGACGAGAATAGTACCTGCCACTACCTCACCTGGTGCAACTTCTTCTTTCATAGTCATTATCATGGCCTGACCTCTAGCTGCGGGTCCCCTCTGCTGGAAACCTCTCTGCCTGCTCTGCACTGGAACCTGGGCACACTGCTGTTGGAATGCCTGGGCCTGAGGCAACAATGGCCTCGGGTACTGCTGCTGCTACATAGGTGCTGGTCCCCTAACCGATGGACTGGTTAGGTTGGAAGAGGACGAACTACCCCTATTCGGGCAGGCTCCTATTTTGTGATCTGCCGCTCCATAAGCTAGGCACAATCCTTGTGCCCTACGACAATCTGCCACTACATGGCCTGGCTTCCCGCAATAAGAACATCCCATCGCGGAAGTCTGCTTCTGCTTCTGCTGCTGCGGGTACATCGGGGTTGAATGCTGAACCGACGTTACTGAGGCCGCCCGCCTCAGAGTTCCAATAGTCAATCCCCTAGCTGTCGGGACTGGAGCTGATGATTGGTGCATCTGACTGTGGGACCGTTTCCTACCTCCGGTCCTATCCACGATCCGCTGGGAGGTGTACTCATGCCTCCTAGCCGCTCTCAATACTGCATCGAACGTCTGGTGCTCGAACTGCTCAACCGCCAATAAGATCTCCAAATGCAGTCCCTGCTGGAACCGCTGGGCCCTATCAAACTCGGTCGCCACCAAGGTGGGGGTAAACCTACTGAGTCTAGAAAACTCAGTCGCATAACCGTCGACCGTTCTGCCTCCTTGCTTCAAGTTGGTAAATCTGGTCTGCAGGTCGTACCGAGCCACAGCATCGAAATACTTCGTCTGGAATCTCTCTCTAAACACCGCCCAAGCAATGGGTGCCACTAATCCCATGGCTTGCGTCGCCCACCAACTGCGAGCTAAGTCCAGCAACTGCAGACGTACCACTGCCACCTTCTCATTCTCAGGTGTCCTAGCTGCTTCCAGAACCACCTCGGTATCCTGAAGCCAAGCGTCCGCGGCAATCGTATCTTCACTGCCGTCGAAGAATGGAGGGTTCAGGCGCTTGAAGCTGTTGGCCGCGCTGTTCCCTGGATGACCGCCTCTGGTCAAAGCATCTGCCACAGTCTGGTGCAAGGCGTCTCCTCTGCGATCTTGAGAAGTTATCAAGGCCCTGATGAGTCCCACCAAGGTGCCATCATCCGGTTCAGCAGGTTGAACAGGCTGAACTGGGGGCTCTCCTCCAGAAGGTATAACTCGGGAGGCAACTCCGGAATGCTGGGCTTGATCTCCAGGTTGCTGGTCCATAGGAGGTGCTCCACCTTGCTGATCGGCGGGGTCAGGTACAGTGCCGCTGAAGAGGACGACACAGGAAAAAAAATAATAAGGAAGGACCAGGACAGATCAACGATACAAGCACACGATCAGGGCAAGAATCCAGAGATGTAGAGGATATGAATGGAGATCAAGGACGAGTACTGATTGAGACATCTATTCGGTAAACTCTCATATTTCTTGATTGATAAGACCTGCATGGGCCACCACTTAAACCAGGTCATGCCCCAGAACCAGAATACTGGAGAGCGGGGGCGTACATAGCCAGCTACGTATATTGAAATAGAATACATCTCAACTATACGGTCACGGCTGTCTAGATATGAGGGTTTACTACAAGCCAACAGTCTCTTAAGGTCAAGCCTACTGTCTCAATCTCAAGCAAATAATATAATTACAAGATGTTTGACCACCAAATATACAATAAAAGGCGTCCCAAATATTACATATCAGCTGATCATGAAGCTAGTCGTACAAAATGCTAGAACTAGCAAGAGTTAAGTCATAAATGATCAACCCTAGGATTTGTTAATCATGTTTACAGCCCGTAGGCAGACAGTAAGTAAAAGTGCATCGAGCTAACAGGTGCTCGTCGGCTAAACGCCTCAAAAGAATAAATTTACAATAGAGTGAGCGAAACAAAATAGAAAACCCACTCGTAGCCCGGGTTCCTTCTAGTCGCTACCATCGGGCTGGAGGTTCGGTAGACCCTCGGGAGCTGCTCCGAAATCTAGCCACACAAAACCAGCTGGGTCAAACCCCAGAAAGAGCAAGTGCCACAAAGGAGGCCACAAAAATAAGAACAAAAGCCAGCATATCAGAACATAAGAAAATGAAAGAAAAATACAAGTAATAAAGAGCACGTCAGGACAATAAATGACTAGGGACGTGGAACCATTCTGGGAGCCAGGTTACAACCCGTAAACCAAACAAGGACCGGGGTTGTAACCCTTCGCCTGAATAGCTCCTTGTCTCTACCCAATTATTGTTAGAGATAAGTAAAACAAGTATGTACAAGAGTTCCAGGTACAGGGGCTAGACAAGACTTAGACAAGGCTGGACTCCATCCATTCATAAAGCGGCCAAGCAATTACTACGGCTTACTACTTAACTAACTAGGGTTATCACAAGCCTTAATTACTAACAAGATGCAAGTGAGAATTTCTCAGTCCCAAGCCCTGCAGACCATCCAGTTATCCTTCCGCGGGTTGAGAGTATAGTTGGGTACATCGCCCCGGAGACGATATACCCTTAGGTGTCTTAGAGGGTGCAACACATGACAGTGCGCTGGAAATGTGCTCTACTCGTCGGCAAGCTACAAGTCCAATTAAGAGGGCCCAGATAACGAGATTGCCTGTGACTGAAAATTCTCCATGAACTATAGTTTGATCTAGTCATTAGCCTAATCCATATTCAGTATGAATCCCTGACCGTGGGAACCAGGGAGTCACGTCCTAGACATAATGCAAGACAAGACAAGTGGATTGCACAAGCAAGTAAGTAGGAACACCCACGGTGTCAAGTTGACTATACGAGTCAAGTTAGCTGTCGCAACAGCATCAAGTCAAGTCAAGTTACAAGTTACAAGTCAAGTCAAGTCAGGAGTGCGCCGCCACGGGCCACTATCAAGTTATCAAGGTAAATCATGTCAGGGTACTTGTCAAGAGTGTGCCACGACGGGCCACTATCATGTCAGGTTGGTCATGTCAGGAGTGCACCACTATGGGTCACTGTCGTGTTATGCTAGTTCTTTTGTCATACCATGCCATGTACAATAGTCATTCCAAACATATTGAGTAAAATCAAGTTCATGACAAAAGGCGTAAGGATATAAAATGGGCGCAAAATATCTAATAAAATATCAATATACAGGGCTATAGAAGAGCCAAGCTTAAAGAAATAAAACCAAAACTCCAAGAGCCAATGGATTACGCAAGGGGTCAGGGGGTTGGATTGCGCAGGTGTCAGCTGCGCAGGGTGCCAAGTGCGCAGGGACACAGGGCGCAGGGGCAGATGGCGCATTGGTCAGATTGCGCATGAACAGACTGCGCAGGAGTGAACTGCGCAGGGGTAGATTGCGCATGAGCCGACTGCGCAGGAGTGGACTACGCAGGGGCAGATTGTGCATGAGCCGACTGCGCAGGAGCGGATTGCGTATGAGCCGACTGCGCAGGAGTGAAGTGCGCAGGGTGAAGTGCGCAGGAATGGTTGGCACATGGGGCTGAGCGCAGTTCACCATAGGGCAAGCTGCGCGGTCGGCACTGCTCTAAAGAGCGCAGGCCGAGAGGGGTTGCGCAGTCCAGCACTGTGCTAAAGAGCGCAGGCTGCAGGCTGCTACTCCAGGCCGAGAATAACATCAAGAACACCAAGAATTCAAATTTTCATATCTTTGTCAAATCAAAGCCAAATCTAGATTTTCAAAGTTCTAACTTGAGTAAAATTGAATTCTCTTCCACATGGAAGTATCAAAACCCACAAAAATCCAACCAAAATAGATCAAATCCATGTAAATCCGAAAATAGTCAAAACCTAGATCTAGAACAATGGAGACTCCAAATCACAAAATGTCAAGTTCTAATGTTGATCACCATGGCCTAATCTAGCTAATGAACAAATAAAATGTGGTTCTCATGTGGTGGCAAGGTGCACTTGCCTATGGGTGTTGGTGAGTTGTGTAGAGGAAGGAAGAAGAAGGAGATGGAGAAGTAAATGAAAAATAAAGAGGAGAGAGAAAAGTTAGGTGGGATTTAATGGAGGTGGGTGTGTTGTGTTGAGGGTGGAGTGTTGGTTAAAGTGCTCCAATGCATGTTAAACCAAACCAAACCAAACCAAACCAATTTTCCTCCACAAAATAAACCAAGCCAGGTAAAACCCGATTACGAGAACCAAAATATGCAAGTCAAGCCAATTACAAGTATATGCCAAAATTCGAGAAAATAAATACAGGTCTGAAATACATGCAAGCTTGACAAAATACGTATTCAGAATATGGGTGTTACATTTGTGACTACTACGAACTTTATAAGTCAGAAAAGAGAGAGAGAGAGAGAGAGAGAGAGAGAGAGAGGGTGTTGCTGCCGCCATTGTAAGTCCATCCGAGGAGTCAGAACAGAGGTGACTTCGAGCGTTCCACAAGTTCTTCAACTTGCTGGTTCTTGGAAGCAATTCGTGTGGGGCGAATCTTGCTTTGAGCAACGGTGTTTTGACACCCCAGCAACTTTTTTTCATCTCATCTTTCTCTAGATTATTGTAACTCGTTCTGTCCCAATTGCAACACGTTTGCAAGGAAGAACGAGAGATCTTCTCTTCTCTATTTTCCTCCTTCATATTGTAATCTGGCTATTTGGTTTTTTTGTATCTTCGTAGATCTTGAGTTTGATCACTATAAAGCTTTGTGTGACTCTCAAATCTCGATTGCATCAGTTTTTCATCTTTGATCAAGTCCCGGGACTAACAGTGCACCCCAATTCTTTAGTCGTATTCTAAGTAGTTTCTACTAATACTTTTGTGGCCATAAGGTATGAATTTCACTTCAAAAAGGAGTGACGTTTTTTATCTTAAGTGACATGAATACATAATCAACAATCTCTGCATATTCTTTCCATATATTGATGGTCATCCAGGTCAAAGTGCAAAACTAGGTCAAGCCTTAGAAACACTTTGCTCAAATAATGAAAAAATCAGTCACACAATATTTTGTACGTCTACCTTCGGGTTTTGAAAACTCAGATTAGAAAGTTTATATTAGAACTCGAGCACTTGAATCAGAAGCTCTTTTTCTAAAACTTTTCTTTTTAGAACTTTTTGTTAGTTGCTTATATTTGTTTACCTACTTATCCTACTTATCCTTATTTAAACCAAAATATTGGTTTACCATAGAATAATGATATTAATTCCTCCAAAATATTTCTCTAAATTATCTCTTCTTATATGACAGTTGACATAACATCGTATATGCCAACTGACATGACAAAATTTAAAATTAAAATTAATATTAATATCAATTGGATGATAAATTTTTTGGATTAAAATTTGTCATGTTAGATTTCACATAATAAAAGATGGCATAATCCAAATTTACTATTTTATATATTATATCAGCTGTCACATAAGAAATAGTTTGAAAAAATACTTTGAAGAAATTAATATCATTACTCCTTTAATATATATATATATATATATATATATATATATATATATATATATATATATATATATATATATATATATATATATATATATATATAACTTTGTATTATTGGTAAGAAACGCACGAACTTTGTATTATTGGTAAGAAACGAAACAATAAGCCAAGTCAAAGAAGCAATCCATACATGGTACTTTAAGTGGGACTGTCAGGACCATCCATCTATCCATCCATATCCACACACTCACAAGAAGCTGTACGCTTGACAAAGCACTTTGCTAGCTAGAGTGTACCATCAAAGCAATTGCAGCCTTGCAGCAGGTTGGACCATCCATCTGTACTCTCCACTCTCCTACAGCCAAAAGCGCATCATGGAGAGCATATTTGCAAGAGTGTGTGGGAGCGAGAATGAAATGAATGAATGAATGCGTAGCGTAGGTTCTTCCGAATGCATGGCCATGGCAATGCCCATGTGACGACGGTGGTCTTTCCTACATCGAGCATGTTGAATGAGCCAACCAAGCTATACTTTAAATCGCACGTACGTACTTCATAAGCTGCAGTCCCTATGGCTATGGAAGGACCGAAGAAAGAATGTACGTAAAAGAGACGATACAGAAGGAAGTTCTGCTCGTGTTCTCCTGTACGTAAAATGTTGTTGCGCTAGCTTGTTGGCATATGTGGCACTCATTTACGTACACTCATTGCACGTGTTAATAAAAACCATGATAAAGAGGATAGTTTTTTTCCCCTTCTTTCTCATTCTTTCTTCTATCGATCCCTGTAACTTATTTGAACCTATGGCTATGGATATGCTCGTGTTCTCCTGTACGTAAAACGTAAAAGAGACGAGACAGACTGCTCGTGTTCTGTACGTAAGACGTTATTACGTAAAAATCTTAGTGTCTGAGTTTTTTTTTTTTTTTTTTTTTTTGTAATTTTGACATATTTGGTTGGTTTGTGCGTTTTTCTTCGATCATCATGTCCTATCAGTTTGGGAAAACGGTTTTCGCTTTCATTTCCAACAGAATGATATCAGAGCTGTGGTTGACAGAATTGTGTAACAGCACAGGTTGTCAGGTGTAAGATGTTGACAATTGAACTGAGTAGAAGAGATGGATGCGAAGTTAGTGCACATAATAAACCTAAACGGTTCCAATTATCACTATTGATGAAGCAAGAAGAAAGATTTATTGTTCGTTAAGAAGCTACATCTTTCAGTATTTGCTTCAGAGAAGTCAAGTGAGATATTCGATGAGGACTGAAATTTTGAACATACAGATGTGTGGGTATATCATGCAGTCTGTGGTGGCCCATGCAGGTTAGAGCATATTGTATCGGTTACGTAACTGTACCGTTACGAGCCTACATATAGGATTAGAGTTAGGATATCATCCACATACTTCGAAACCAGTTCGAGGCATTGCAGCAGGGGAGTATGACCGTGGCTCAGTACACATCGGAGTTCAGCCGCCTCAGCAGGATCACGGAGAACCTCGTCAGCACGCTAGAGGTGAGGGCCAAGAGATTCAAGAAGGATCTCACCAGAGAGATGCGACATGCAGTGGTGATCAGCCAGACTACAACCTATGCGAGCATCCTCAAAGTTGCTCAGGGAGTAGAGAAGGAGATGGACCCGAAGCTCAAGCGAGACCGAGATGTTGGCGCCAGCAGCTCCCAGGGTCCACCGAAGCGGACCGACACTCAGCAGAGGCCACCTCAGCGGCCAGCACCTCAGCATCAGCAACATCATCATATTCGAGCTCTGACATCGCCGAGGCAGCAGAGACAGATCCAGACCCCAACATACTTTTCTTGCGTGTACTGCAAGAGGCCGGGACATCGTGTCGAGAAATGCCGCAAGAGGTTAGGGCAATGCTTGGTTTATGGATCTGCCACTCACCAAGTGAGAGATTGCCCTACAGCCTTCACTCGCCAGGGACCAGCACCATAGCTGCAGCAGGAGCATCCACCCTTCGAGGATCAGTAGTAGCATGGAGCGCAGCCGGACGGACTGTTATCTTCCTTTACCTTGCTTGTAGTATCTAGATTTTCTTGTAGTGCCTATTTTGAGACTTGTCTCTAAGTTTTCTTGTATTTACTATTTTCATATTGTCTAGTGACTACTTGTTAGTCCTTGTTATTTTTACTCCCTAAATAAATCATTTAGTCTTATTGCTTCTTAAAAACTTTTTACTAGATTTTGTGCATATCTACAATCTTTGAAATTTTAAGGACAAAATTTTTGTAAGGGGGGTAAATTTGTAACTCCCTAAACCGAATTTTGTGAATTTCAAGATTTTTCTTATCTTAAAAAGATTATTTGAAATAACAACATTGTTTTCTAAATAAAACTTAAATTGCTTTACAAAGCTATTCTACTAGATTCCATTTCTGTTAGTTAATGAGCTTGAGTATAATTATTACTTTTACTAAATGTTGCCTTTAAGCTTGATTAATATTGTAGTTGGTCATAGTTGCAAAAAGAAATAATATTTCCATTAGTTAAACTTTCTTTCTAAAAACCTGATTTTTCTTTTATTGAGATATATTTTAATTATAAGGAAAATTTGTTTACTGTGAAGTATAGTAAAACTAATTTTTGAATTTTTGAATACTATATTACTATTGTTCTCATACTGTTGGTTTTGATGTATTAAACTAAAAAGGAGGATTAATTTGATTAAACTATTTTCGTAATTATTATTAGTTAACAGCTGGCAGTTAACTAATAACTGCAATTAGTTGGAATGTAACTACAATTAGTTGGACTAACTAATTCTGTGCTTAGCTTATAATCCTAACTGAATCAGTTGGGAATTAGTTACTACTTAGTTTTATTGGCCCCCAGATCTACCTTTTATTACAGCTTTGCCACCCAAATATTTTATTATAAAAGCGGTCCCATCACTGACACATGTCAGCACAGTCCACATCACACTGTACACACGCTCTCTCCCCACCAGTGCTTCCCGGCCGAGCTCCGCCGCCGCCACCGCTCCGGCCATCCCGATCTCGCCTGCCGAACCTCCACTCCACGGCACATCTCGGCACCACGCCAAGCTCAAAGTCACGCCACTGGAGTCAACCGCCTCACCGGAGCCTCGTTGATCTCGATTGCTGGTTTGCCTTGGAGATCGGACCACCGTCTTCGAAGATCGAGCCGTCTTGTCGACCGGATCTGGAAGTTCGCCGGAGCCCATTCGAAGACCGTCGCCTGAATAGTTGAGCCGCGCCGCCCTAGCCAACTTGTCCTTGCCAGATCTGGAGCAGAGCTGCCGTGACTTACCAACAGATCCGCCAAGGAGTCCTCGAGCCACACCGTGTCGTTGGCTCCTTCATATCTGGTCCAAATCTGACCATCCGACCGTCGACCTCCGATCGAGGAGCACCGGAGGTTGCCATGCCATCCCAGAGTTCGTTGACGCTGCCATGAGTCGTCGCCATCGTTGCTGTTCGGACCACCACTGCTCGGACCACCATAGCGCCGCCGAGGATCGACATCCCCGCCGATCACCGTGAGTCTCGCCTCGATCTACTCGAACCCCTTAATTTATGTTTATTTTCTTATGGTTCCTATTTTTCTAGGGTTAGGGTTTGGTAATTGGGAAAATTCTAGAGTTATGGTCGAGCATGGGAAGAAAGATAAGGGTGATTAGGGTTAGGGTTTCCTAGCTATGGGAGGAAGAAGAAGCTAAGGTTAAGGCTTCCATCGAGAGTGGGTGAAGAGTGAAGAAGAGACAGTTTCTGTCGACTGATTGAAGAATTGTGAGAGAGTGGAGACGTGTGTGCGTGTTTGTTTTATTATATGGTTAGGGTGAGAAGATTGGGCCGGGTCTGGGAAAGAAGTAGTGGGCTGAGCATGTCAGTTGGGGTGAAGGAAAGAATTAAGGAAGAAAGTAAATATGATTAAGGCTGAAGTTGATCTGTGGGCTTGACAGATGAAGTCATGGGTGGGCTCAGGTTATGAATATATGCTTGGCTAAATCCTTCCTTACAAAATTTCAGTAGCAGTAATAGCAAACTGATGGATGGGCTAGTTCTTGGGCTTGAATGTTTGGACTCCTAAAATTCTAATTTTATTTCAAAAAGACTAATTCATTATTTAGGTTGGGCTGGCTTTGAACCAATCTAATTTTTGGACTATTTGAGTCTCTGTCGGCTTGGGCTTATTAAAGCCAGGTCGAATTTATAGTATATATATACTTATGTGTACAAAAATTTTGTATAAACATTTTTAGTATAATGTATAATAATATATGTATATTGTTATAAAATTATTTCTTAAACATTTGGACTTTGTAAATGTTGTTTTAGCTAGTTATTACTTAATAAATGAATTATTCCTAAAAAATAGTTTAAAGTATTTTTACTATTATACTTGCCATACGTATTTGCTATAATTTAATATGTATTGGTAATAAAATTCTAGTATATCAAAAACGTATTTATTTAAAAAATGCTATATAGTTATTTTACTTGCAAAATGTTTCTAATATTTAAAAGTAATATTACTATTATTTATCTTGATCAAGTCATATTATAAATTGTATTATATTTTCTAAAAATATTGATTTACTAGGATTTGCCTATATGAGTACTAAAAATAGTTGATTTATCTGTTTAGCGAATAGCTAATGTCTTTAATTCAACCCTAATAAACTTGTACCAAAAATATAACAGGTGACATTCATCCATGCAGTACTACTCCCATGCTTCCAAAGCGAGGCAAGTACACCGACTCGAGCTTTTACTTTGTGATTCTGTCTTACATTCACGTGCCATGTTTTCATATCGGATACGAGATACACACGATTGCCTTGTACCTTGTCCATTGTATTGTGAGTCATTATCATTACGAGATTGGGAAAAATATTGACTAGTGTGTGACCACACCCAACATAGGTATTGTGAATAGCCTAATCGTACATCTCACGTACGATTAGGCCTAGCCTTGTAGAATTGTGAATTGTGGATTGTGAATTATGAATTGTGGTCCCCAGCCAGTCACACATTAGATTAATATTTCAAAGGTCACACTTGCATTGATTGTCGTGTTCATTGATTGCCGTGTTCATTGTCTTGTTCATATTGATTGTCGTGTTCATAGTTCCATCGTTGTACTTCAGTTTCACATTCCACTTATGGTACCATAGTTTTATTTTTAGTTCTCATACTCTGGTTTCACCTTGTATTCTGTATTCAGATTACATCATAGATTATTTTTTGTCGGGGTTGTACTTTGCTCTTTTCCTGACAGGATACATTGCAGATGAGATTGAGGCCTTGAGCATTGGGACATCATGGATATTGCAGGATTTACTTCATTCATTTTTTTTGATGTTTTACATTGTATTTTGATTTCATCATTGTATTTTATTTTACCGGATCTGTCTTCGGATAACATTGTAAAAGGCTTGGATGATTATTGGTGATCTTTCTGGGAATGATATATAGAAGCTGTGGATGTTTACATTTTATTGTGACTTGGATTTTTTCTTAGTATTGTACAACTTACTTCGTCGTGTCCATCGACGAAGGCTGGGCGTGTCCGACACGTACTCAATTATTCGGGAGCGGGTCGTGACATGTTTTTAGTGGTGGCCCATACAAGTCTGTCATAATGGCACTTAGGCTATAAAGTGCTATTGGGGGACCAACAAAGCTAAGAAAAACTCATCATAGCATAGGATCCGTGGAAAATGGTTATGGTTATTGATATCTAAAATTTGATTTTACTTATGATTTTTCTTGGTTAGTTTATGACATTCTAGGACATAGCAATCAACGGTTTATTTTCTATTACAGGACGGTCGTCACGAAGAACGTGGGGACTAGAGAGCAGCCTGCACCCGATGCACAGAAGCAGCTTCCACCGCCTCCGCCTTCATCTCTTCCCCCGATGATGACATTCGACGGTACCCAGATGATGGCCGCGTTCCAGCAGTTCATGGAGGCACAGAACCACCAAGCCACGCAGTTCCAAGCGACGATCATGGACATACTTCGAGTCAGGGAGCCAGCTCTACCAGCTCTGCCAGTACCACCAGCGCCACCAACACCAGCAGCACCGAGGACAGGGGCCGCCAGAGATTATCATAACCTCTGCCCGATGGATTTTTGGGGCCATGAGGGGATAGTCTATGTAGACGAGTGGCTAGAAAACGTCGAGTGGACGCTGAAGATGGCAAGGATTCCAGATGATTTGAAGGTCGAGGTTGCGAGCATGCGACTTTTCGACATTGCTAGAGCTTGGTATAGAGAGGAGCCTCAGTTGGCCGTACCCCAAGTTCTCTGGGCAGAGTTCAAATTGCTGTTCCAGGATAAGTTCTTTCCAGATGTGGAGCGAGACATACTTCAAAATCAGTTCGAGGTATTGCAGCAGGGGAGTATGACCGTGGCTCAGTACATATCAGAGTTCAGCCGCCTCAGCAGGTTCACGGAGAACCTCGTCAGTACGCTAAAGGAGAGTGCAAGAAGATTCAAGAAGGGTCTCACCAGAGAGATGTGACACTCAGTGGTGATCAGCCAGGCTACAACCTATGTGAGCACCCTCAAAGTTGCTCAGGGAGTAGAGAAGTAGATGGACCCGAAGCTCAAGGGGTACCGAGATATTGGCGCCAGCAGCTTCCAGGGTCCACCGAAGCGGACCGACACTCAGAAGAGGCCACCTCAGCGGCCAGCACCTTAGCATCAACATCATCATCATGTTCGAGCTTCGATATCGCCGAGGCAGCAGAAATAGATCCAGACCCCGACATACTTTTCTAGCGTGTACTGCAAGAGGCCGGGACACCGTGTCGAGGAATGCCGCAAGAGGGTAGGGCAGTGCTTAGTTTATGGATCTGCCACTCACCAAGTGAGAGATTGCCCTACAGCCTTCACTCGCCAGGGACCAACACCATAGCTACAGTAGGAGGATCCACCCTTCGAGGATCAGTAGCTGCAGGGAGCGCAGCCAGACGGACTGTTATCTTCCTTTACCTTGCTTGTAGTATCTAGATTTTCTTGTAGTACCTGTTTTGAGACTTGTCTCTAAGTTTTCTTACATTTACTATTTTTATATTATTTAGTGACTACTTGTTAGTCCTTGTTATTTTTACTCCCTAAATAAATCATTTAGCCTTATTGCTTCTTAAAAACTTTTTACCAAATTTTGTGCATATCTAAAATCTTTGAAATTTCGAGGAAATTTTTTTTGTAAGGGGGGTAGATTTGTAACTCCCTAAACCGAATTTTGTGAATGTCAAGATTTTTATTTTCCTAAAAAGATTATTTGAAATAACAACATTGTTTTCTAAATAAAACTTAAATTGCTTTACAAAGCTATTCTACTAGATTCCATTTCTGTTAGTTAATGAGCTTGAGTATAATTATTACTTTTACTAAATGTTGTCTTTAAGCTTAATTAATGTTGTAGCTGGTCATAGTTGTAAAAAGAAATAATATTTCTACTAGTTAAACTTCCTTTCTAAAAACCTGATTTTCTTTTTATTGAAATATATTTTAATTATATGGAAAATTTGTTTACTGTGAAGTATAGTAAACCTAATTTTTGAATTTTTGAATACTATATTACTGTTGTTCTCATACTGTTGGTTTTGATGTATTAAACTAAGAAGGAGGATTAATTTGATTAAACTATTTTTGTAATTATTATTAGTTAACAGGTGGCAGTTAACTAAAAACTGCAATTAGTTGGAATATAACTGCAATTAGTTGGACTAACTAATTCTGTGCTTAGTTGGTAATCCTAACTGAATCAGTTGGGAATTAGTTACTGCTTAGTTTTATTGGCTCCCAGATCTACTTTTTATTATAGCTTTGCCACCCAAATATTTTATTATAAAAGCTGTTCCATCACTGACACATGTCAGCACAGTCCACATCACTCTGTACACACTCTTTCTCTCCACCAGTGCTTCCCGGCCGAGCTCCGCCGCCGCCGCCACCGCTCCGACCATCCCGATCTCGCCAGTCGAACCTCCACTCTACGGCACATCTTGGCACAACGCCAAGCTCGAAGTCGCGCTACTGGAGTCGACCGCCTCACTGGAGCCTCGTCGATCTCGATTGCTGGTTTACCTTGGAGATCGAACCACCGTCTTCAAAGATCGAGCTGCCTCGCCGACTGGATCTGGAAGTTCGCCGGAGCCCATTCGAAGACACCGCCTGAATAGTTGAGGTGCGTCGCCCTAGCCGACTTTTCCTCGCCATATCTGGAGAAAAGCCGCCATGACTTACCATCTGATCAGCCAAGGAGTCCTCGAGCCACACCGTGTCGTTGTCTCCTTCAGATCTGGTCCAGATCTGACCATCCGACTGTCAACCTCCGATCGAGGAGCACCGGAGGTTGCCATGCCACCCCAGAGTTCGTTGACGCTACCTCGAGCCATCTCCATCGTTGCTCTTCGGATCACCACTGCTCGGACCACCACAGCACCGCCGAGGATTGACATCCCCGCCGATCATCGTGAGTCTCTCCTCGATCTACTCGAACCCCTTAATTTGTGTTCATTTTCTTCTGGGTCCTATTTTTCTAGGGTTAGGGTTTGGCATTTGGGGAAATTCTAGAGTTATGGTCAAGCTTGGGAAGGAAGATGAGGATGATTAGGGTTAGGGTTTCCTAGCTATGGAAGGAAGAAGAAGCTAGGGTTAGGGCTTCGATCGAGAGTGGGTGAAGAGTGAAGAAGAGACGATTTCTATCGGCTGATTGAAGAATTATGAGAGAGTGGAGACGTGTGTGCGTGTTTGTTTTATTATATGGTTAGGGTGGGAAGATTGGGCCGTGTATGGAAAAGAAGTAGTGGGCTGAGCATGTGAGTTGGGGTGAAAGAAAGAATTAAGGAAGAAAGTGAATATGATTAAGGTTGAAGTTGATCTGTGGGCTTGACAGATGAAGTCATGGGTGGGCTCGGGTTATGAATATATGCTGGGCTAAATCCTTACTTACAAAATTTCAGTAGTAGTAATTGCAAACTGATGGATGGGCAAGTTCTTGGGCTTGCATGTTTGGACTTCTAAAATTCTAATTTTCTTTCAAAAAGACTAATTCATTATTTAGGTTGGGCTGTCTTTGAACCAATCTAATTTTTGGACTATTTGAGTCTCTGTAGGCTTGGGCTTATTAAAGCCAGGTCGAATTTATAGTATATATATACTTATGTGTACAAAAAATTTGTATAAACATTTTTAGTAAAATGTATAATAATATGTGTATATTGTTATGAAATTATTTCTTAAACATTTGGACTTTATAAATGTTGTTTTAGCTAGTTATTGCTTAATAAATAAATTATTGCTAGAAAATAGTTTAAAGTATTTTTACTATTATACTAGCCATATGTATTTGCTATAATTTATTATGTATTGGTAGTAAAATTCTAGTATATCAAAAACATATTTATTTCAAAAATGCTATATAGTTATCATGCTTGTAAAATGTTTCTAATATTTAAAAGTAATGTTACTATTATTTATCTTGATCAAGTCATATTATAAATTGTATTATATTTTCTAAAAATATTAATTTACTAGGATTTGCCTATATGAGTACTAGAAATAGTTGATTTATCTGTTTAGCGAATAGCTAATGTCTTTAATTCAACCCTAATAAACTTGTACCAAAAATATAACAGGTGACATTCATCCATACAGTACTACTCCCGTTCTTCCAAAGTGAGGCAAGTACACTGACTCGAGCTTTTACTTTGTGATTCTGTCTTACATTCATGTGCCATGTTTTCATATCGGACACGAGATACACATGATTGCCTTGTACCTTGTTCATTCTATTGTGAGTCATTGTTATTGCAGGATTAGAGGAAATATTGACTAGTGTGTGATCATACCCAACCTAGGTATTGTGAATAGCCTAATCGTACACCTCACGTACGATTAAGCCTAACCTTGTAGAATTGTGAATTGTGGATTGTGAATTGCGAATTGTGGTCCCCAGCCGGTCACACATTAGGTTAATATTTCAAAGGTCACACTTGCATTAATTGTCGTGTTTATTGATTGCCGTGTTTATTGTCTTGTTCATATTGATTATCGTGTTCATAGTTCCATCGTTGTACTTCAGTTTCACGTTCCATTTATGGTACCATAGTTTTATTTTCAGTTCTCAAACTCTGGTTTCACCTTGTATTCTGTATTTCAGATTACATTGTATATTATTTCTTATCGGGGTTGTACTTTGCTCTTTTCTTGACAGGATACGTTACAGGTGAGCTTGAGGCCTTGAGCATTGGGATATCATGAATATTGTAGGATTTACTTTATTTATTTTTTTAGATGTTTTACATTGTATTTTGATTTCATCATTGTATTTTATTTTACCGGATATGTCTCCGGATAACATTGTAAAAGGCTTGGATGACTATTGGTGATCTTTCTGGGAACGATATATAGAAGCTGTGGATGTTTATATTTCATTGTGACTTAGAGTTTTCCTTAGTATTGTACAGCTTACTTCGTCGTATCCATCGACGAAGGCTGGACGTGTCCGACACGTACTCGATTATTTAGGAGCGGGTCGTGACAGCTTTTACCTTTGTGCCAGTAAGAATGTACCTTCAAAGTAGATGCGTTTCCTCTCTGGCTGCGACAACTGGTGCTTTTGCAACCCTAGAGGAGCAAACACCATCACAGCCTCCGGTGGCATCCCTAGTCACTCCATTCCAGCCGGTGCAACAGTAGCCCAACATGGTTCCCCCAATGATACAGCAGAACACTTAGACTTAGGAACCCCTGGTGGGACAGAATGGGCAGCCTACTACGGTACCCTAGGGAGGGTATATGCCACTACCTCCTACACCATTTCTTCAACAGTTCCCACTTCAATCCAGACATCAGATACCTTCGCTCCCGAATGATGGAAATACTACTACTCAATTCTTGTACGCTTTGTAGCAGTCTCAGTGGCAGCAGACCAAGCTATTTAGACAGAACATGATGGCCCTATTGAATAGACACCCACCTCCACCACTAGTCCGGTACCAACTCCAGCACCAATACCATAACCCTTTATAGGCTCCATTAAGGACTTTATCGAGATGAAGCCTAAAATTTTTAAAGGTACCTAACGGTCGTTAGTGGTTCTGCATGGCTCATTAGCACAGAGAAGCTATTGAAGGCATCACAATTGCTTGAGGACTTATGGATGATGGCAGTAGATTTATTATTAGAAGACAATGCCAATCACTGGTGGAAGGTCGAAGAAAGGCATTTTGGAACCGATCAGACTTGTGAAGAGTTCTATCAACTCTTCAATGTGAGGTTCTTTCCTGTCCATGTACATGATGTCCTCTATGATCAGTTCCTCTATCTCAAACAGGAAAATATGACCATAGACGAGTATGACGTAGAATTCAGTCTATTGAGCAGATTCAGTATGACACTGATTCTGACAAAGCGAGAGAGAGCCAAGAGATTTCACCAAGGACTATCACCAAGGCTCAAGATGCACACTACTATGCAATCTAAAGTTTTGCACGTTGCGATATTGGAAGAAGCTAGAAGTCAGGAGCTTCTCTGCAAGGAAACACAACAAGCACATAGATCACTTACTACAGCAGAGGCACCAGTTTGACTCGTATCCGAAGGACCCGAGAGGCGACTTATAGTCCACCAGCCACCAAAAGCGTTCCCATACAATATTCTTGAGCGTTACACTTGTAATTTTTGTGGCAATCCAGGAAACATCTAGAGAGATTATCGTAAGAGGTTCGGCCTATGTTGGGCTTGTGGATCCGACCAACACCATTCAAATGATTGTCCAAGGAGCAAGTATGCGATAACAAGGACACAACAGCTCGAGCAGGTACCAACTCAGCATCCCAGAGGACAACAAGAGGCACAAGCATTCACCATGGTAGTAATAGACACCCCTCCTGAGGATAGAAATATAACATATATTACTCTAGTTACGTCATCATTGTTGGAATACTATTTGATGTTAGAGCCACACTTTCACTTGTTTAGTAATCATGCTAAATATAGTTGTCTCGTCATTACCTAGAAATATTAGAAATTATTAGTTAGTATAGCAGTTAGTACATCATTGCATAAGCACTACCTTCGACACCACTAGTAGCCTTATAACCGTAGACTAGTAGGTTGTTGCGAATGGGAAGTTAAGGACTTAGTTGTTGGAGATTTCTGTATGACATGCCTTAGAATTTGTTCACCCATCTATAACCCTTGTATATTAGAAGAGTGAGTCATTTTATTTTCTCGGTTCATATGTCATCGAAGCATCACTCGCCAAACTTGGGAGCATAAGGATGACGTAACAACCGTTTCTTCCCTCTGTTCAAAAGTCACGGTACGATCTTCGTACTTGATCTCTTCTTTCATATTGCATTTTAATTTTGATTTGGTCGTGCATTTAATAATCTAGGTACGAAATTGCGACTTTGATTCTTCTAATTTTGTTATCCACAGATCGTGCCTTAGCTTTAAATTTCAAGGGCAAAATTCTTGTAAGTTGTGTAGTATGTAAACCCTCCCCCTAAAATCTAGGATTTTTTTATTATTTAATTTTTTTATTGTTATTTTTATTAAATTATGGTTTGACATTTTATTAATATTTATTATTGTGAAATGGTTTAGTAATTAGATTGTGTAAGAGTTTATAATTTTTTTTATTTTTTTATTTTTTTGAATAAATACTATGTAAATGTTGTTATATAATGAAATGATATTGTATTATATATTAATAAATCCTTAAGAAATATTATAGTATTTTAATTAAAAATATTCTGTAGGATTTTAAGTTTTCATATATAGATGTACGTGTGTGTGTGTGTGTGTGTGTATATATATATATATATATATATATAAAATATATATATATATATATATATATATATATATATATATATATATATATATATATATAACCGTACTAGTATATATATAGTATTTTGGTTTTTTAATAATAAAATAAAAATTAGGCAAGTACTATTCCTCGAAACAGTACTATGCCAAACCCGAGTAGAACAAAAAAAAGGAAAAGGTATACGAGTCATATGAACTCTCCATCATTTTATTTACAAAAATCCTAACAAATCCATATGTGAATCTCTTTGATTTAAACCCACAAATCCAAATCTAAACCTGAAATGGATTTCCCTAATTTAGATTTAAAACCTAGAGATATATAGGAATCAGTTTGTATATAATTTTCGAGAGCAACTCCAGGCCACCCCGCATCTGCCCGTACCCCTGTGTACCTTCGGAGTCACCATCGTCGTTGGTCACACTACTGCGCGCAGCACAACAGCGCTGCAGCTGCAGTCGCGCACAACAACAACAGTTACATACAGCAGCAGCAAACTCGACCTAGGTATCAACTTATACACTGATTTTCTTCCTCATCGTTTGACAGTTTTTTTGAGCTGAAAAGTCATACGTGTAGACAACCTAACCACCTACAGAACCCATTAAGTGGATTTTGTTAATTCGCGATGTACTCGAAGAAAATGAGTTCCAAAATCAAGAAAAATAACGAATTTCTGTGTACAAAAACTGTCCCAAGGAGCAGTTTTGGAAGCTATTTTTTGTGCTGTACCTAGAGGAAATTAAAAATATACTTGAACAGAGTTTTAGACAACCTAACTGAGATTAAAACCCTTTTTTTATTTTTTATTTTAGTTGATTAATTCATGTTGTAAATCAATTTAAAAATCACGAAAAAACAATTTTAAAAAGTTAGAAATTCTCCGATACGGAGTTTGTATCCACAAATCAGATGACTTGATCATAAACCAGTTGCATTGAAAGGTGCATATGAACTTTTTGCACATAAGAGATTTGATAGAACTTAAATTGGTTGCGTGTGCATGACAAATTCGAGGCATAATCGTCAAAAACTACCGTATCGGTGATTTTCCAAATTTGGTAATTACTTATGCAAGCTCGTCACATTGTGATGAAACTTGCACCATTAGACTCATATCATTTTTTTGGTACTGTGAGACAAGTTTGGTCCAATTCTAAGATAATTGATCGGATCGTAGTTTTGGCGGGCCCACGATCTGATCCAACGGACGATTTTGTACACGGCTAAATCCAAAATTGGAAATACTATTGAGTTCATATAAAAAATAGACCCGTGGACATATATTTATTGACTTTAGAGACCATAGAATTTGGCACGCTTTTCGGTACAAAGTGGGTCCAGCGGTGGACATCATTTGACCTAAAATTATGATTTTGCTCTTGTGTCCAGAATTGGACTTATGGGTAGGCGATATTCGACATTTTTTATTTTAAAAATGTTGGGTGATGTATATTTCAACATCCGGGGACACATGCGAAAGTTTTACTTTAGTTTCTTTTGTGGTCTAACGAGTTTGGTACTAGACGTTGTCATTTTCTGCACACCACCTCCAAACAAGATACCTTGTCACTATTACTGATTATTTACTATCATTTCAGCATGTTTATTCCTTTTATTTATTTGTTTTATATTTAATTGTGCGTCCAAGTCATACTTGGGTGCTGATGATCGAGTTAGTCGTTTTCGTTGCTTTTATTTATTTTATGCATGGTGACTTAGTTTTAGAGGACTATCCTATTATTATGAGATATTGGTATATCTCCTTTTGCCATGAAACTTGTGTTCCACGAGTTGTGTCTCATATAGTATTTGGACTTGCGTATTCGGCTGGCCACCGGTACGTATAGGACGTGTGCTAGGTTATAATTGCTAATAAAATTGCATACTAGAAGACTTAGCAGTTATTAGTATAACATGTTGTGGACACAACATGGTATGAGCATTGGACAGGGAGGACATGTACTATACGCTTGGGCAATGTCGTATCAAGTCATGTTGTGTCATGTCGGTATTTGCTAGTGACTCTCTAGAGCGTTACCTGTTTATTTTGCTAGTGACTCTTTAGAGCACTACCCTTGTATTGTGCTAGAGACTCGCTTGAGCGCTACCCTTGTATTGCTAGTGACTCTCTGGAGCGCTACCCATATACTGTGCTAGCGACTCGTTTGAGCGCTACCCTGTAGTCATTGTTACTCATAATCAGTCGGTCTGCCCTTGCGTTGAGTGTTGTTCTGAAATGTATTATAGAATGGTTAGGTGACCCTATACCTGATCAGAACATGGAATAGTATTTTGTCATGAAATAGTGTTCCATACCTTGTTCTTGTTTGGTTGTAGGTGTTGTTTACTATTTCAATGATGGGATATTGGATTGTGTTGTGATCCGGATTACTTACTAATTTTATTTATAACTTGCGACAGGTTTATATTCAGTATTTTATGGCATGTTTTTCTGTATCTTTTTACATTCCTATGAGGACCTAGTGATCTCTCCAGGTATAGACGATCAAGACTTTCCGCAGGAGTACAGACCAGATGCTTTGTTCTCTATCGAGGAGGTCTTATCTTCCGATAATAGCTTACTCATTCAGATTGATAGAATTCTAGTTACTATTATTTATTCTTTATTTATGGAGGTTGGACTCCATTTCCCTCTCTAGTTTAACTAGTTGCTTGGTAGTGGATTTGTCTCTACCGGGCTATTCTAACACTTGACTTCCTTTATTTATTATTGGACTATCCTTTTAAATTGTTCTGTAGATGAGATATAGATTTTCCTGCGACTATTGTTATTATAATAAAATTACAGATTATGTATGTATTCAAAGATTCCATATATTAGAGTATCTTCGTATACCTACAGCTGGCATGTACGTATTCCTAGTCCTACGTATTTTGGAACTGGAGCGTTACACAGTTCATATACGAGAATGTACGAGAATGTGTATAATCGTATTGCCAATATTGAGAACGCAAAAATGTTGTGGGAGAAGTTGTAATCCTTGAATGCAAAGAAGACAGGGGTAAATAAATTATTCTAGATCCGATGAGTCTTACGTAAAAGGATGGTTTGTCTATTATGGATCAATTGAGTGAGTTCCACGACGTGGTTGACCAGTTATCCTCAATGGGAGTAAAGTTTGATAACGAAGTAGAAGGACCTTGGTTACTATGTATATTACTAGACTCGTAGAAGATTGTACGAGTGTCCATGATCGCTTCTGCTCTAGAAGACATGGTTAGTCTGAGTTTGCCAAAAGCAGAGTATTAAATGAAGAGATGGAGAAAAATCTCAAGTCTCTTCATCTATATCTCATTTAGAAGCGCTTGTTTCATATAGTCGATGCAAGAGTAAAAGCAATGGTCTGGACAATGGTAGGGACAAGAGCAAAAGGAAGTGCAAGAGTCGGTACGAGGACTCTGAATGTTACTATTGTGGTACGAAGAGCCACATCACAAAATTGTTTCACTTGGAAGAGAGAGGAGAATGACGCAAAAGGAAGCAAAGTGACATCAGCGTCTCAATGCATGGAGGCGATGTCATTATTGTAGGTATTGAGGTTATCCTGAACCTCGTCTGCGATGAAGGACTTCGAGACACGTATCTCAATATTTGCTATATACATAATAGGAGATTGTGGAGTACTTAAAGTAGGCAACGAGAATGTGTCAAAGGCTATTGCTATAGGAGGTGGATTTAAATAGCAATACGAAAGAAATTTTTATGCTTAAAGGTGTTAGTCATGTTCACGATATTTTTTTCAACCTGGTATCGATTTGAAGGTTGGATGAAGAGTGATTCTTTAATCTCTTTGTGAACTATCAGTGGAAGCTTTCTAGAGGTTCATTGGTGATTGCTAAAGGAAGCAAAAAATTTGGTCTCTACTATATAGAAGGGAGCACAATGGGACATATGAGGTGATCACAGACAGTGATGTATCTAACGAGTTTGGCATATACGGCTTAGCCATATCAGCGAGAAATGAATGAACTATTTGTTGAACATGAAAGTGATTCCAGAATTAAAGTCTATAATATTGGAGAGGTACTTGTACTATACGGCTGAAAAAGCTACATATGGTTTCTTTCCACAGTCACCATCTTTAAGAAAATCGGAGTTGCTCGAGATGATTCACTCGGACGTCTACGGTCCAATGAAGGTAAAATCATTTGGCGATGCTTCTTATTTTATAACTTTTATTGATAATTATTCAAGGAAAGTTTGGGTCTATGCTATAAAGACCAATGATCATTTGATGCCTACTTTCAACAAGTTTAAGGCCTTCATTGAAAAAGAGACATGCAAGAAGTTGAAACATATTCGATCCGATAATGGCGGATAATACATTGGTCCCATTGATGTTTATTAGAAAGCGTAAGGGATTCGACAATGTAAGGCTCCGACAAAGATGCATCATTTAAATGGCATAGCAGAGTGTATGAATAGGATACTGATAGAAAGGGTAGAATTTTTGCTCTCAAAGGCAAACTTATTGGGCAGTTACTAGGGTGAGACTATCAACATTAATGCTTATGTTATTAATTTGTCTTCTAGTCAAGGGCGGATCTAGCATAGGGGTGGGTGGGCTTCAGTCTACCCTAAATTTTTTAACTCTTTTTTCTTTATATTTTTTTTCATTTTTAATTTTTTAATATACGTTAGCCACCTCTAGCCCACCCGAATTCGTTGTGGCCTACCCCAGTTTCAGTTTCTGGATCCGCCCCTATTTCTAGTGCTTCTTTATAGGTGAAGAGCTAACAAAGGATGGTACGACAAAAAGTCGTCATACAGCCACCTTCGATCATTTGGGTGTAAGGCCTTTGTGCTTGTACCAAAGGACGAGAGGTCTAAACTTGAGCCGAAGATGAGGCAATACATCTTTGTCGACTATGGTCGAGATGAGTTCAGGTACAGACTCTACGACTAAGTGAAAAGAAAGCTCTACAGAAGGAGGGACGTGATATTCATCAAGAATTAAACCATGGCCAGCACTCAGGATTCCAAGATATCTTCTGAGGCTGACGATTTTCCTGAGTTAAATTCATCACGCTTCAAGCCACTTCTAGAGGACACTATAGAGAATCAAGTTATATGGGAGTCAATACATGGAGTTTCTTCCAATATTGGTCATTAGCTTACTGACGAAGATTAGGAGGGTGACCCTTAGAAGGAAAGCATTAATTCCGATGAGGTAGTTCCTGAAGGGAATGACTTTGTCAGTACATATCCAACACCAGAGGTTCCATTGAGAAGGAGTATGAGAGAGCGTCGATCATCTACGAGGTACTCGTTAGATGAGTATGTGTTATTGACTAAAGAGGAGAACCCAAAAGCTTCATAGAGGCGATGAAAGACAGATATAGACATGAGTGGATGCATGCCATACATAAGGAAATAAGTTCCTTACTGACACTCCATTTTGAGCTGGTTTAGTTTCTAAAGGACAAGAAGGCTTTGAATAATCGATGGATATTTAGAGTAAAATAGATAGAAGATGCTACTCGTCATCGATATAAAGTGTGGCTGGTAGTCAAAGGCTACAATCAGCAGAAGGATATAGATTTCGATAAACTATTTTTATAGGTCGTCAAGTTTTCATCTATCTGGGTAGTGCTAGGTTTAGCAGCCAATTTTAATTTGGAGATTGAAAAGATGGATGTCAAGATGACTTTCTGTCACGCTACAGTCCCAAAATACATAGGATCGGAGTACGTGGCAATGGCCAACTAAATTTCAAGTGGACACTAGCCCAACTCGAAAATGTATACGTTGTCTAAAGGTAATTCTAATTATAACAGGATAGTCCAACTATATCTCAATCCACAAAATATAATCTCACGCGGGAAACCAAGTGTATCAATGCTGATCAAAAAGTAATACATCAATGTCACATAAATACAAATAACAAGATAGACAACATATAATAAAGTTGGCCAGACCTTAATACAACTGTCTGAACAAGCTCATAACAAAGAATAAAGCTTATAAAATAAGGCTATACAGCATATGATGTCATCATAAAATATAGAAGGCAGGCAATCATCAACCATCCATCTACTATAGAAAGCAAGCTCAACAATAACCTGAAGAGATCACCATGTCCTTCAAGGGACATAACAAGATACATAATGTATATGTCGAATGTAACAATAAATAAACATGTAACTGAAACAAAATGTAATAAACACAACGAAGGAAAGACATCTAAGAGGGTGCATGCCATAAGAACAACGGTATTTTTCATGGCTATGGGTAATAGTAGCCGCAGTCCGGTGAGGCACTAACAGTCATATCACAGGTCACTATCATATCCCGGCGAGACACTAACGATCGAGGGATCATGCGAACAAATATCTATCGCAGCCCAGTGAGGCACTAACGAGTCAAAATTTTGACACAATAGCCAATGCCTAATAACTGTATCATCACCTAAGGAAAGTAGGAATCAAGTGAAGTAATATGGGCATCAAGTCGAGTCATGCTCAAGGAAAATTTGGAGTAACAAGTAAAAAATCACATATTACGTACAAGAATAGATAATAACGTAGAAGAATAAATAACATAATGACAGGATTTAAAGAAGGTACTTCTTGCACATGAATATGTATAAGCAACATATGATAATGAGTTTCATGGATATGACAACAAATACATCTATGAAATAGAGGAACATAAAAATAAGCACGCACGCAAATACTGTACAAGTTGGCAATGTATCATGCCTGTTTTCGAAGGTGATGTAGTCACAATCTCTCGATAATGCAATCCAATCTACTTGCTATCCAATTATGCCATCAACCCACGTACCCAATCGTACCAAATTTAATATAAGTTAGATCTACAAATTCTATAAATAATCAATGATTCTAAATAATTAATTTCCTAAGAAGGTTACTAATAATTTTGAATAAAATAAATTTTAATTATATTTTTTCTATGTTAAGTTCTGATTTGTAGATTAACTATGAATTCTAAGAAAGTTTTCAACTATAAGATTCATAACACACAAATCGAGACATTATGTTGACTAAAAGGTCAATCAACACAAACTTAAAATTTGAGTGCCGAACGACGTATATTTCAATATTACAAGAACATTGAAATTGATGGTTCGTACGAATGTCAAATCGATTATGAGAAATTTAATTTATAAATTATAGAATATTGTTTCGGTGGATCTCTAATAGTCTATAATTTTTATCATTTAAATAGAATAATAAACTAAGTTATTAATTTTTGATTTTTTTTATGTCATAGGTCTCAGTTTCAGCTTTCCAAAATATCAAACGGATCACAAAAATGAGTTCGAGATCTCCCGAAATCTCGAAAATAATGAGACGTGGTCGTACTTCGGACTATTGCTAGTAGAACAAATATAAAGAATTATGGATTTCGAAATAAGTCTAAAAAATATATTACATCGATAAGATTGTAAGAAAAAGAAATACTGGAGTCGATTCGGAGTCCGAAACTAGGAGATATAACACTTTGAAGCAATGTAGCTGCTGTAAAACGGAGCTATTTTTGGACGATTTTGGGGCTTTTTGGACGAAAAGTAGAGGTTTGACTGGAGGGAAAGTGAAAGGATTTTCTATGTATTTATTTCTGATTTTATGAACTTATATTTAGGATTCATATGAGTTGGTTATTAATGATAAGACATGGATGAAGTTGCTTTACTAGTAAATTTATGATTATATTTAGTTTAAAATATAGTATAGATTTATGTAAATTATCTATAATCTTACTTAAAATTACCATAGATAAGAGCACATAATCCTTAAATGTATATTATTTGAATAATCTATATCTAATTTTATATATACTTGGTGTATCTATACATATTGAATTAACATTTATCCTACATTAAATATTTATACAATCCAAATCCTAAAAATATTATTTATTCTACTAGTTATTTCGGAGTCTAATTTAATAATTGAGAATTCCAAAAAAATATAAACTGGACAAGGGGTTACATTGTCAATACCTGCACCCGATGAAAGGGCACAAGTGTAAGACCATGCCCAGCCTAAGCCGCAGCATCGGCGGTAGAACGCTGTCTAGGTCTAATATAGAATCTAATACATCACATGAATATGTATCATAACCTGTCAAGATATCTCAATTCCAAAAGGAGGACAAATAATGATAATTATTTGTACTCAACCACAATGACTCTAAGTAAGATAAATGGCACGATCAAGAGATAAAGACATGATATGAATATTCAAGAGATTCTAACATAAACATAACACAAGTCCAAGAGTGTTTAAGAGTCAATTATCTCAAGTAACATAAGTCTCAAATAATAACATTCCATGAGTCATAAAGCTGGAGATAAATCCAGTACTAATATCTAGTCTAATTGAGTCGCTACTAGAGCCTCCTCGGCTGGAACTAAGCCTCATGAATTAGTACTCCTACTAAATCTTATGGGCCGTAGTAGGTAGGGCTTCCGTCTTCTAAATCATTTGGAAAAAATATATCCAATCAGGATTGGAGTGAAGTACACCCCTAATAACAGTTCAGGTAAATGATAAAGACTATGTAATAGTAAATAGAGAGAATATACAAGATAATGTAGCAGGTACATGAATATAACAAGACATAAGTAAAGTTGTAAATAAGTACAAGAGCAAGAGAACATGATATATCATGTACAAGAATCAAGAATAATACTATCTATGTAAGTGAGCACTAGTTTCAACATGTGATCGACTTGGGAACTTACACAAGGATATATGACCTGGTTAATCATACGTGTGGTGTATGATTAACTCTCACAAGAAACAATGACATGCACAAGGAGGGTATGATCACATATCTACCATAATACTCTCCATCTCCGACTGATATAGTGGATCCAATTATAGTATGTTATGACATGAGATTCTCTGAAAAGGTCGCAAGCCTTTCATACAATACACAAGAACAACAACAAGGCTTGCACAAGGTACACCAAGATATATAAAAAATAATATCTCATGACGGGATCTAGAAATATCAATCCATGTAACCAATATGTCAAAAAATTAAGGATATCTATACTAAATACAAGAAACATAGAAGATATCATAAACAAGAAATTATCAGAGAATATACTCACCTGAAATCCGGTGTGAAGTATCAACAGTAGAAGCCTAGATATGGAATATCAATGTCAATTGGTGTTTGGAATCATAAATATGCTATACTAGCTTAATACTAGGTCTCCAAGTTATTCCTAAGTCAAACCAGGTCAACTAGGTCAATACCTTGCTAAACTTGGTCAAACTAGGTCATTCCTAAGTTTTTAGGTCCATACCTTACTATACCAAGGTATTTTAGTCTATACTAGGCCATACCCTATGTTACTACCTATAACATATTCATATATGCCCTACAATACAATACCTTAACATATTATC
>JANAVB010009174.1:42500-45203 GCA_029216955.1 Iris pallida
AGACGCCATCCGGGTCATGGGATCAGAGTCCGAGACGGAATTCCAAGCCGAAGCAACGTGTTTTGAAAATACGGGTGATGACGCCAAAAGTTGAGGAAGCGGAAAGCTTTCTTGTTGCCGGTGTGATTACTTTTGATTTGGACAAGGAGAGGGAGTGATCCGATTCGGTGGAGTTGAGGTGGGAGAGGTTGGTGATCAGGCCCATGTCGACCATCCGTCGTTGATCATCGCCCGATCGAGTCGGGAGTACTGTCGCCTGTGGCCTTCTTGCATGTTGCACCAGGTGAATGTGCTGCCAATGAAGGGGATTGGGTGAGGTTCCCGTGAAGGTAAAGTTGTTGAAATCATCCATTGCTGGCTTGGGGGGGCGCCCACCGGACTTCTCCTCAGAAAAGCAACCGTGTTAAAATCACCGATGCAAAGCCACGGCATGCCAGCGGATGTATCCTCAAGAGGTCTGCCCAGAGCTGTCTACGCACAGGGGTGTCGCAACTGCCATGAACCGCGGAGATGACGGATCGGGACTTAAGAGCCGGGTGTTCAACCCAGTAAGTGAGAGCCTGGGAAGAGTCGTGGATGGTGCGAATTGGAATTCTTGAGCAAAAAAATCCAGATGTCGTTGCCGCCCGCGATTGTGTGCGGAAGCCTAACTTGAGTTGAGTGGCTTTAAGTCTTTTTGAGGATTTTTGGTTCGATAATGATTAAGAGGTCAATGCGTGAATCTTCTTGAGACTGAGAATTCTGTTCATCGTCGATTTATTCCCGAGCCCTCTTACATTCCAGGAGATGTTAAGCATCTGATGGAAAAAAAGGAGGATTGGTTGTTCTTGAGGCGGACCTGGTGGTCCTTGCCGTCATCTGCTTTTGTTGTTTTTGTTTTTCTTGTCTGCTTTTTTTGGTAGGGGCGCTATTGAATCCGTTGCTTCCTGACTCATTGATGGGCCCGTCTAGGTCTCTGCTACCTTCTGCGGCCTCGTGGTTGATTGGGTCTTTGTCCTGATCTTCAGGGCGCAAAAGGGGTTGCCACGATCCAGAAACCCTGCTTCCTTGGCCTGCCAGAATCTGCCAGTTAAGATGTGGGTGTGAGAGGGTTGAACGGCCTTAGCGGGAGTAGGAGGTTCTGTGTCTGCCCGAATTGCCTCGGACTGCTCAAGGCAGCTATCCGAAGCGACCTTTCCCGGTTGATGAGAATGATTATCGTGAGGTAGGGAGGAGAGGGAGGCCTCGAGGGAGGGAGGATTGGTGATCTCAGGTTGAGTTTGGATGATTAGGGTGTGATCCGCGATAAAAGGCCGCTGATCTTAGGGGAATCTGGTTGGTCGGTGGTGATGGGATGGGGGATGCTTAGCTCTCTGTGTGCTTCTTCGGAGGGGTCTGAGAGGAGTTCGAAAGAATTGTGGAGTGCAAGCTCTCTGTGTGGCTCATCAGAAGGGGTCGTCTGAGAGGAGTTCGAACGAATTATGGAGTGCGAGGGTGGAGGGGTTGAAGGGGACGATGTCTCGACTGGTTGATGCCGTCGTCTGGGGGTGGGGAGGGCCTGACCATCGATCTGAAGTGTGGGGTCAGGAGTCGGTTTGTGGATGGTGGGGGCGGGGTCTTTTAGAGCTGTGGGCACGCTAGGGGTGCGGCACTTTCTTCTTTAGTTCGGGATGAGCGCGGAAGCAGTGTTGCATTTGATGACCACTCATCTGACAGTGTTTGCAGAAGATAATATTGTTGTCGTAAATCAGCTCCTGACTGTGTGTAGTGTCTCGAGCTCGATTTCTATGAGTTTGGGTGGGTCGTTAGCAAGGTCTAGCTCCACGCATATCTTTGCGTAGTTGCACTTGGATAGGTTGCGGGTTTCTTCCGCAATGGCAACCAGGGTCCCGAAGGAGCTGGCGATGCGTTTGAGGGCGCTGCGTGGAAGCAAACCAGGGGGTTGGGAGGGTGATCCAGGTGGAGATGATTCGAGTCAAATTTAGGGTTGAATTCTGGAGACCATTTGACCACTTTAGCGATCTGAGTACCCATTCTGACAGTGCCCTTAGCCCGGGCAATCGCGAAGTCCGAGTCGGAGGAGAGGTGAAGGAGCATATGCTTAGGGTCGAGTGGGGCTACCCGGAAGTCAGCAGAGGCCCCACCCGACGACCGCTGCCAAGACATGGGGATCTCGGGCATCCGGAGCCGAATTTGAGGATGAACGACTTGGAAAAGGAGGAGGATAGGGACTGGATCTCGGATGAGGCGAATGGAACCCGGATGGGGTCGCCGTCGGATGGAGACATTAATTCGAGGTCCGGAAGGAGAATCTCGGCCGACGTCGAAGGAGAACGCTGCCTCCGGTCCGGCCTAAGAGCCTCGACGTAGGAAGCTCCGGCCTCAGAACCGGAAGGGCTGACGCTGAGGCGAGCTGGGAGTGAGACTGGGCGCCAAACCGGGAGGGCTTCGGGATGGACCGCGCTAGGGTGACGCCAGACTGGCCAACAACGCTGGGAGCCCCAGGACGCGCGTTCCCGGATTGTGCCAGAGGGCGGGGTGGAGCCAGACTGCGCTAACAAGGAGGGAGGCCCGGGAGTGAACGAACCCCGATGGCGCCGTGGGGCTGGGGGGAGGAACTCCGGGAGCGCCAAGCAGGGAGTAGAAGCGCCGGGGATCACTGGAGCGATGGAGGGGAGGCTCCGGAAGGCGCGGAGAGGCGGAGGCAGAGAGCCCTGAAGACGC
>JANAVB010009175.1:0-44730 GCA_029216955.1 Iris pallida
AAGAGTCAACCGTGAGTCAACACTTTGTCTAGATTTCACCAAATCCAAACTAGAGTTGACCAGTTGACCAAAAATCAACTGTTAGTCAACATTTGACCAGTTTGACCTAGAGTTGACCTAGAGTTGACCAGAGTTGACTAGTTGACCAAAAGTCAACTGTAGGCCAACTCTTGATCCCGTCTGACTTTCTTCGACTTGTTTTGACCCGTGATGCCTGGTATGACCTAGGATTGACTTGGTTAGGCTTAGATTGACTTGATATGACTTGATTTGACCTAGATTGAATTGACAGGACTTAGTGTGACTCAGTGAGACCTAGTTTGACCTAGATTGCATATCATTCATTGTAAATCATTCCTAAACTTGTTTAAACCTAAATTAACTTACAGTATCTCATATTTAGGTCTTCTGATACCGCTCTGAGCATTGATATACCATACAGCTCAGGACAGCAGGCGAGTACATTCACTGATAGTTTTCATTGTCTTGATATTTGCTATATCCGATTCAGTCGTAGTGTCTTACTTGATTCTCAGACACGATAGTGCACGGACTAGTATTGTCGGATTCCTGTCATGAGATGTCATTCCTGGATTTCTTGGGATACTGGTACTTGCTTAGTCTTGATTCTTGTACTTGTATTGACGCCGATTCCTGAAGAGGACTTGCTCCCCTCTTAGGGAATCCCGCGTCATGACGTGCTATGTCCGGATCCGTATACTATTCGGGGAATGGGGAATATTATAGATAGTGTGATCAATGCCCCCCTTGAGTTACTACTTGAACCATAGTTATACCCTCACCTCACGATGGGTATAGCCTGACCCGTGCTACTACTTGCTCCATAGCTTACCATCCCGGCCGGGCCGAGTCCATGTACTTGTAGCCGGTCGGTTGGAAGCCTGATGCTTGACCCATACCGATCACATTAGGCTATAATATTCGAGGCACATTTTATATTTACTTTTCCTGTCATATATCCTGTTCTGTTCTATATTCAGTACTTTCTTACCATGCATGATATACAGTTACTCACATGCTCTACATGCCTTACATTTTACCTTGATTGGAGACTAAGTTCTGTTTGAAAGAAGGGTTACAACCCCGGTCCTTGTTTGGTTTAAGGGTTGTAACTCGACTTTCGAATGGTTCCCAAGTCGCATATATCTTTGTCTTGTATTTCATTATGCTGTCTCTTATAGAACTTGTCAATTCACATGGAACTGCTGTTGGTGTTTGTACTTGCTCATTTTCCTGACAGGATACCGTTATGATATATTACAGATGATTCAGAGGCTGATTGTCCGACCTACTATGGGGTCGGGTTAGATAGAGTAGACTTGGACCGTGGCTTGTTAGTAGAGCCACTAGACTTTGCTCACCCTGAGTAGTATAGTTTAGTTAGGTTTGCCTGGCCTGCGAGCCAGCTAGTACATTTCAGTTTGTAGTATCTATTATATATTTTCTGAGTCTATGGATATTTGTGTATGGCTCGGACTTGTGTGGATCTTGAACTTATTTCTTGCTTCATCTATCATATTTCCTTTCCATGCTATCTACCTTAGTTTTACATTTGTGATTGAGACTGTATTGTTATGTCACCTCCATTCGGAGTGTATATACTGTACAGGTACCTTTATCTGTTTAGTTGTAGTATTCTAGATGACCTAGACAGCGTTCTACCGCCGATGCTGCGGCGTAGGCTGGACGTACCCACTTCTCGTGCCCCTAATCAGGGTGCGGGTCGTGACACGTTTTTGTGGTGGCCCACGCAGGTCGAGTTTATGTAGTGGTATTCGAACTTGAGTACCACTACAGCCTGCAGTAGGAATAGGATATATTTTGAAGTTACTCAATCACATTTTAGGAAATTCTGATCTTTTGATTACCATGACAATTCTTCTTGCATTTGAATTCAATTATCCTCCTTTGATAATATCTTATCTTGTGCCATATTGATCTCTTGGGTTCAATTCGTCCTCAGGATGACGATTACTCACAGTCAGGCAGCAGCAGGGCAGAGTGCAGGTTCCAATCTTTCGATCTCATTTCTGCATTGTCTCCTTATAACTGTTTGAAATTCAATTCCATCTGTACCTTGATTGGTTGATAAAATTTTGTTCTTGTGATGTGATTTTCTTCTGAGATAAGTCGTATGGGCTAGGTCGCCTCGATTATGAGAATTAGAATCCTCTAGGGTCATGCTATCAGGCATAGTGAGGACATATAGTCGGATTATGGATGTATTTCTAGGGTGTGGGAATTTAAGGTTTTCGCTGCCAAGCATGCGGCAATGCAAAAATTTTAAATACCATAATTCTAGAGGTATGTACCTTAGTCAAGGACTCTGTGATTATCGTAACCTTGCTCACAGCATGACGGAGATTCTGAGTATCATAATGATTGGACAGACGCATACGATTATCGATTTGTATGATCTTTGTGTTTACTTGTTTTAATTTTGAGGATGATTCTTTTAAGGTGGATAGACTTATAGCACCCAGTTTCTATTTGAGAAAATTTTAAATTTTATAAAATTTAGTCATTTAATTCCTGCTTTGATTTTTGAGATTTTTAATCATTTAAAATTTTTATCCATGACTTGTGAATTTGAGATTTTACTATTGTTTGGTTTTAATTTCGAGGACGAAATTTTTTTAAGGTGGATAGATTTGTCACCCCCAGTTTTTAGAAATAGGGGTATTTTTGTCATTTTGTACTTTTGAATATTTTTTGAAATTTATTTTATTATTTATGATATTGTTTTGGGGTTATTTGAGTCGGGTTCGAATTTCAGCTCATTCCGACTTGTATCGGGGACCCGGGGTAGCTTAGACTCTGATCGGGACCCAACTGGAACCGACCAACTTGTCATGACCAAACCCAGATATTTATATTTGTTAATCCTATTTGATTTTAGTGGGATTAGGGATTAGAATTAGATTTAGATCTTGAAATTAGGAGTTTTCAAGTTACCATTTTGACCCCAACTCAAACCACTCATTTCTTTAACTTAGAGGGCATTTTGGTAAATTACCAAATGCCCCCAACCCTCTGAGATGTGGCCGGCCATGTATGGAGCACCCCCTCTCCTTTGCTTCACTCTAAAGCAACCTCTCTCTCTCCATTTCATTTCTATCTACAACTTTCTCTCTCTTGTTCTTCCCCAAATTTCTAGAGAGCAACTCTATTGATTTCATCTCCAAATCCACCATTTCTTCCACCAAATATTCTTCTTTTCTCTTCTACTCCATGAAAGGAAGGAGCTAGCCAAGTTTGGGAGGATTCGGAGCTCGTTCGTGTCCTTTTGGAATCTCTACGTGTCGGTGTCGAGTCGGGAAGCTTTTTCATTTGGATCTCTCTTCCGGAAGGTATAATCTCTCTTCTAAATCACCCCAACATGCATATAGGATTATTTTTGACCCATAGGAATAACCCCCATGGTTGTGTCTCCATTTGTGTCCGTTTCGTGTCCTTTTGGAGACTTTTAGGAGTGTCATATGCGTAGGTTTGTGTCCTAGTAGAAAAAATTCCTATTTGGACACATGTGGAATTATTGGTATATTGATTTATGGTTGTTCTAATATTTATTCCAGATTTTAGGAGTGTTTAGGAATGTGTTTTCCATAGTATCGTAATGTATCATATTCCTAATATCTATATGTGTATATATGTGGTGATATGTATATTAATCTCTATGTCTATATATATGTATATATATATATTGGTTTTTATATATGTATATATATTATGGTGGTATTGGTGTCATGAGAATAGTGGTAGTGGTGTTGAGAGTGTGTATTTATATATATGTGTGTATGTGTCTGTATATATATATAGATATGTATGTGTCAGAATATGAAGGAGAATAAGAAGGAGAATGAGAAGGAGAATAGGAAGGAGAATAGGAAGGAGAATGAGAAGGAGAACGGGAAGGAGAATGAGGAAGGAGAATAGGAAGGAGAATGAGAAGGAGAATGAGGAAGGAGAATAGGAAGGAGAATAGAAAGGAGAATGAGAAGGAGAATGGGAAGGAGAATAGGAAGGAGAATAGGAAGGAGAATGGGAAGGAGAATGAGAAGGAGAATGAGGAAGGAGAATAGGAAGGAGAATGAGAAGGAGAATAGGAAGGAGAATAGGAAGGAGAATAAGAAGGAGAATGAGAAGGAGAATGGGAAGGAGAATGAGGAAGGAGAATAGGAAGGAGAATGAGAAGGAGAATGAGGAAGGAGAATAGGAAGGAGAATAGAAAGGAGAATGAGAAGGAGAATGGGAAGGAGAATAGGAAGGAGAATAGGAAGGAGAATGGGAAGGAGAATGAGGAAGGAGAATAGGAAGGAGAATGAGAAGGAGAATGAGGAAGGAGAATAGGAAGGAGAATGAGAAGGAGAATGGGAAGGAGAATGAGGAAGGAGAATAGGAAGGAGAATGGGAAGGAGAATGAGAAGGAGAATAGGAAGAAGAATGAGAAGGAGAATGAGGAAGGAGAATAGGAAGGAGAATAGGAAGGAGAATGAGAAGGAGAATGGGAAGGAGAATGAGGAAGGAGAATAGGAAGGAGAATGGGAAGGAGAATGAGGAAGGAGAATAGGAAGGAGAATGAGAAGGAGAATGAGGAAGGAGAATAGGAAGGAGAATAGGAAGGAGAATGAGAAGGAGAATGGGAAGGAGAATGAGGAAGGAGAATAGGAAGGAGAATAGGAAGGAGAATGAGGAAGGAGAATAGGAAGGAGAATGGGAAGGAGAATGAGGAAGGAGAATAGGAAGGAGAATGAGAAGGAGAATAGGAGTTTGAGAATGAATCGGAGTTCGGGTAGTCGGATTGACTTGAAACTTGGGTGGCATGTTGGGTACACCCCACAAATGTCATATTTGAGCCGATTTTTGGCTCGGTTGACCCAGAGTTGACTTTTTACCCAAAAGTCAACCGTGAGTCAACACTTTGTCTAGATTTCACCAAATCCAAACTAGAGTTGACCAGTTGACCAAAAATCAACTGTTAGTCAACATTTGACCAGTTTGACCTAGAGTTGACCTAGAGTTGACCAGAGTTGACTAGTTGACCAAAAGTCAACTGTAGGCCAACTCTTGATCCCGTCTGACTTTCTTCGACTTGTTTTGACCCGTGATGCCTGGTATGACCTAGGATTGACTTGGTTAGGCTTAGATTGACTTGATATAACTTGATTTGACCTAGATTGAATTGACAGGACTTAGTGTGACTCAGTGAGACCTAGTTTGACCTAGATTGCATATCATTCATTGTAAATCATTCCTAAACTTGTTTAAACCTAAATTAACTTACAGTATCTCATATTTAGGTCTTCTGATACCGCTCTGAGCATTGATATACCATACAGCTCAGGACAGCAGGCGAGTACATTCACTGATAGTTTTCATTGTCTTGATATTTGCTATATCCGATTCAGTCGTAGTGTCTTACTTGATTCTCAGACACGATAGTGCACGGACTAGTATTGTCGGATTCCTGTCATGAGATGTCATTCCTGGATTTCTTGGGATACTGGTACTTGCTTAGTCTTGATTCTTGTACTTGTATTGACGCCGATTCCTGAAGAGGACTTGCTCCCCTCTTAGGGAATCCCGCGTCATGACGTGCTATGTCCGGATCCGTATACTATTCGGGGAATGGGGAATATTATAGATAGTGTG
The DNA here is from genome assembly GCA_029216955.1 of Iris pallida. Classification (NCBI taxonomy): domain Eukaryota; kingdom Viridiplantae; phylum Streptophyta; class Magnoliopsida; order Asparagales; family Iridaceae; genus Iris; species Iris pallida. The sequence continues at coordinate 5,674 of JANAVB010009175.1, forward strand.
ATCAATGCCCCCCTTGAGTTACTACTTGAACCATAGTTATACCCTCACCTCACGATGGGTATAGCCTGACCCGTGCTACTACTTGCTCCATAGCTTACCATCCCGGCCGGGCCGAGTCCATGTACTTGTAGCCGGTCGGTTGGAAGCCTGATGCTTGACCCATACCGATCACATTAGGCTATAATATTCGAGGCACATTTTATATTTACTTTTCCTGTCATATATCCTGTTCTGTTCTATATTCAGTACTTTCTTACCATGCATGATATACAGTTACTCACATGCTCTACATGCCTTACATTTTACCTTGATTGGAGACTAAGTTCTGTTTGAAAGAAGGGTTACAACCCCGGTCCTTGTTTGGTTTAAGGGTTGTAACTCGACTTTCGAATGGTTCCCAAGTCGCATATATCTTTGTCTTGTATTTCATTATGCTGTCTCTTATAGAACTTGTCAATTCACATGGAACTGCTGTTGGTGTTTGTACTTGCTCATTTTCCTGACAGGATACCGTTATGATATATTACAGATGATTCAGAGGCTGATTGTCCGACCTACTATGGGGTCGGGTTAGATAGAGTAGACTTGGACCGTGGCTTGTTAGTAGAGCCACTAGACTTTGCTCACCCTGAGTAGTATAGTTTAGTTAGGTTTGCCTGGCCTGCGAGCCAGCTAGTACATTTCAGTTTGTAGTATCTATTATATATTTTCTGAGTCTATGGATATTTGTGTATGGCTCGGACTTGTGTGGATCTTGAACTTATTTCTTGCTTCATCTATCATATTTCCTTTCCATGCTATCTACCTTAGTTTTACATTTGTGATTGAGACTGTATTGTTATGTCACCTCCATTCGGAGTGTATATACTGTACAGGTACCTTTATCTGTTTAGTTGTAGTATTCTAGATGACCTAGACAGCGTTCTACCGCCGATGCTGCGGCGTAGGCTGGACGTACCCACTTCTCGTGCCCCTAATCAGGGTGCGGGTCGTGACATCAATGAACTGTAAATCCTACCATGTTAAATGCTGATCCTTGGGGTAGCAAGTTAAATCTTCACATGTTGTACTTTCAGTTATTACCATGCTTAGAACAGTCTTTATGTATCTCTCACATGATTAGAATATGGGTTATAGGAAAACTGATAGTAGAGTACGTGATCATGCCCCCTTTATCGTACCGAGCAAAGTTTTATTTTATATGTTACTGCGCCGTAGGCCATTATCCAGCATTTCTGTACGAAGGTACACCTATGCTTGTACACTTGTACGTATGTGTATTTCATTTACATGTGCCCCTGCACATTGTACACCTATTGACGATCACGTACCTGCTACAGTTTAAATATTACATATACATCTGTCTCTATGACATATGTGTCCTTGCCATGATAGATTATGTGATGCCATATTTCCAGTTATTCTCTTATGTTCATTTCCATGTTTCATATGCTAGTTTGTTAGAATCAGTACTTGATCCCGTCCTGATAGGATAACGTTGTAAGTATCCTTACTGAGGAGGAGTTACTCTGCGACTCATATTATGGAGATACTGCCGAGGACCAGGCTTTGCTTTACGAGGATGTACCTGCGGAAAAACTCGCCTAGTTTGCGTAGTCACTTGGGATACTTAGTGTAGTCATGTATTAGACTACGTATTTTGTAACTGGACATGTATCCAATTTTATATTTCAGACTTGTACTTTGGACTTATTACTTTATGAGACGACTTTTGTGTTTGGAGCATTTATGACTTTTATTCACTTATAGAACTGTTAGCACATTTAGTCTTATCTTATTATTTCTAGAACAGCTTACTGCATTTTATCTCAAACGCAGGCTGGACATGACTCGGCCCGGCCCAACAATTTGGGTAGCGGGTCGTGACAAAATATATGGTAAGAAAATATATGATTGGATTTCCATATTTACTTTGATCATGTATTTATGATTGGATCCTTCATATAGTAGCTTTTCATATAATTTGGCTTCCAATTATGGCAAGCCAATTATGATTGGATTTCCTTTAAATATATGATTGATGCATATTGGAAGTTTCCATATATATTGGCCTTCCATGTATAGATTACAAGGGGCTTATAAAAGGGTGATGCATGCTAGTTAAAAATTATCTCAAAATAAGAGTGCTTTACAATTTTTGAGAGAGAGAGAGAGAAAGAGGATTAAGGACTATTGTGAAGGAGAGATTGCTTCGAACAATTTTTTGGCATCTCTTATTCTTCGGAGTCCGCAATCAAAAATTTCTTCTTTCAAGTGAGTTGTGGTGATCCGTGTTGGATCGGAAGGAGCTTGTAGAGGGTGTATTATCTTTATTCTATTAGTAGATGTTTTTTAGGGTTGGACTCCGATCGTCCCGTGGTTTTTCTCGCAAGGATTTTCCAGTAAAAAATCTTTGTGTCTGCGATTGTGTTTGGCATTTTTGGTTTATGTGCTTTTGCTCGGTTCTCACGCAGGACTTTCTGGTTTGAGGGGACGGTTTTCGCGCTTCATTCCCAACAAGATGATATTTACATAAGACAATGAGATAGAAAAGTGTTCTCCAATGCAAAAGTATCGAGGAGACAATAAAAAGTATTTTTTCAACTTCCAAGACAACTCCTCCACTTCTTCATTTTTTATAAATATTTCTATTCATAATTGATGATGTGGAGACAAAATTATTGTGAAGTGCATTGTCTAGATCTGGACAACCAACTTCATATTGTCCTTGCCATATCATTGCCATGTCAACTTCATGGTTTATTCTACATTTGCTTTGGAGAAGGATTTTTGAAATAAAAGTTTGTCATTCCTATGTGGCAACCATTTTTTCTAAACTCACAATAGGGTTGGAGATGCTCTTATGCCTGTTGTTGTCGCTAATTTACTAAGTCAATTGTCCTCTCCAATCACAAGTGAGTGGTACATATTATTAGTTTCTATAAAGGACTGTTTGGATCGAAGTAACTCTTTGATAGTGTAAAAGTGATACTTACATCATATTGAGTTGCAGTGCACTTGCAGCAAGTGGCACTGTCCAAAAAGCGTTTGGATGTAGTACTTTTTGTCGCTTGCAAGTGAAAGAAAAATGAGTTTGTTGTTTGGATAGTTGTTGAAAGTGGAGAAAAAGGTAATTACGTTGTTTGGATGGTTGTTGAAAGTGGAGATAAATTTTTTTTGTTATTTGAATGGTTGTTGAAAGTGATAAATAATTATCATTTAAATCTTAATATTATAATATAAATTATTATTATTAATTACCATAATTTAACTATTATTAGTTACCATCAATGCATTATCATTTAAAAAGGATTAATATTGTGTCAGATATTTGACACTTGCTTCACACTTGCATATGTGAACCAAACGTTGAAAGAAGGATTTTCAGGATTTTTTCCGTGCACTTGCATGGAAAGTGTCCACTTGCAGCACATTTGCTGCTATCCAAACATGCAGATCTCGTTTTGTTCACGGATTTAAGGAACCAAGAAAAAAATTGTTCATTTTCTTTGTTTGGTAGCCATAAACTTGGAAATCAATTTCCTGACAAAAGAAAAAATTGGTGGAAATATGGTTCCACTCAAGACCCATGGGATTGATTTTCCCTCCTCCTTTCCCAACATTTATTACAAAAGTTATGACAAAGTAACCATATGTCATTACTTATTTTTCCATTAATGTTATTTTTTATAATATTAATTTTATTTTAAAAGGTAAGGATATTATTGGAACATTGTTATATTTTGCTTTCATTTCCTAGGTAGTTTCCTTATTTTACGAAACAACGGAAAAAAATGTGACAGGAATCCTACTTTCTCATTCTCATGAAAAATACAAGGGAATTCATTTCCTTTCCTTGAACCAAATGAGGCCTTAATGCGTTCGTGTTCATGCTTCTTGCATTTCTTTATCCTTGAGTTCTATTTGATCAAAGTCATTAATGTTGAAAACTTATACAACTATGAGGGCAATAGCTAACCCTAACATCTAACTATGTATCCCCATAAATCATTCAGTCTTTATTTAGTCTTTATTTGAACCTCTATGTTTATTAGACAATATACTCTCTGTCTTAATTATCTAATTTAAGCAAAGATAGAGATTAAATGATTCTAGTTGCTTATTTCTAAGGATAATTGTTATACTAAGTCAACGAGTTATTAGAGGAAACTAACTACACCAAATAATGGCTTTTACGGCCCGCAAATTGTGCTGTAAATCTAATTTTATTGCTCATAGGGTCGTGCCGTAAAATATGGAAAACTTTGGATCTTATTTACGGCCCAAAATGCAGGCTTTAAATACTAAACCTTTTTAAGGCTTGCATTTGTAGGCCATTAAAGGGTTCAATTGCTTTAGTTTATGACACACATAGCAAGCCGTGAATATTTAAAACAAAAGTAATTTTAAGGCTTGCATTTTTGGGCAATTAAAGGTTGTAAATGTTTTACTTTGTGCCTCGTCAGTCATGTCGTGATTATGATTTTTTATTAAATCTATATTTGAATAGATACAAATACAAATTAATCAACCGAAATAAAATATAACTATAATCTAGTTCTCACAGTATTTCCTACAGAAATCATCATGATTGCAAATAGAGAATATTTTTTTCTAATAATAGAGCTACAAGTTGGACTAAATCCACAAACATTATAATAAGATGCAAAGAACATGATAGAATATTAACACAAAGTAAAAGTCATTGAACAAGATTTCCAAGGGCAAAGTCATCCAATAAGATGTCAAAGAGCAAGTCATTTTCTCACTATTTGGTTCAGAACTAAAAGTACTTTCTCACTACAAAATTAAGAGTCACTTTCTCACTACCAAAGCAAAAGCTCTAGATACTACAGAACTATTCAAAATGATATAAAATTGTACATGTGAAGTTAATTATATAAGCATTCTCATGAAACAAAAAAGCAATCAAATATGAAAGAGAAGAGAAGGAAATCACTACAACATTCAATAGATAACCATAAATTATTATCATTATCAGTTAGAAGAAAATCAAAAATTCAACAAAAAAGCACCAGAAAAGTAGATGGTTTATATACTACTATATCTATGTTTTGCACAATATTTTAGTGGTGTCCTATGTGTATTAGATATGTATCGTATATTCGGACGCTCGAGTACTTCAAGGATACAGTAAGAACTCATTAATTTGATAAATCTTCATTATAAAGAAAAATAAATCAGACGAGATGCCTTTACAAAATTCCAGCAATCAACAACCATAGACAAAATTGTACAAGCAAATAGAAAAAGCAGTCAAAACATGGACAATCGGGTTCTTACGTAGTGAGTCACAAGGTTTCTACGCCGCCCTAATCACACATAAATTGTCCTAAAAAAATATAACAGAGATCAGAAGAATTCAATAGAATGCACCGATCCAACTGATCAAACCACAACATTTTGAGAATACTTACTGGTCGACGAATGCCTCGAGCCAAGGAGCTGCTTGTAGTATGTACTTTGCCAAACTTGATCAACTACGGAACTATCTTAAGCACAGTTGAAGATGGAATAGGTAAGCCCACACCAGCATATGTACCTGCAATAATAAAGTAATCCTTCAGGCTTCAGCAAGTCAACAAAAATAATTTTCCAAGGTACATGGATCAGAGGCCTTTATCTGTTCATAATTCTTAAACATCATTGTTTCCACTCATACCATCGATTGCAATCATATAGTGCATACTCATCTGAACTCTTGAAGCAAAAGCAAAGGAAAAAAACATAGTTTTATTAAGCCAACTATTTTGGAAGATAACTATATAGGTAAAATATTAGAGGAAAATAATACAATTTAGGGAAAATTACAATATTGACCCCCTTGAAAATTCTAATTGAATCAAAACCATATATAGTTCCTTTTCTTAATATATTTTTCCCAATGCTTAAATTACTTAGCTCTGATACCATGTTTGAATTGATTGATAATTTCATTGATAGTCTCATAGACTTTATATAGCCTTTACATAGTGGAATATCCTGTGAATTATACTGGCATCCCAAATATGTCTTCAGGATATTCCCATTGTCACTCTCCAATCCTGGAATACGTATTTTAATGCGTAAACCGATAAATTATATTTACCTTGAATTTATACGATATTTATTATGCAGTATTTCTTCATGCATTTCCCAAAAATATTCGACAAAATATTATTTCCTAATTTATTTTCTGCATTTGGGCCTACAGTTTTGGCTCATTTGGGTAACCTATTCTTGGTTCACCAATGGTTCATCATGAACCCTTTGGTTCATCATGAACCCATGGGTCCAAGATCTTTATATATAACTCATCTCATTCTCTCTCCTCTCATTTACTTCCTCTCATTTATTTCCTCCACCAACCAAGGCAAGTACCAACTTGCTCAAGAGATGGATCAATAATTTTTGTCAAAGATTTCTTACAAAACTATTTGCCAAAACATGTTCTTCTCCTCAATCTATACTAGTTTAGAACTTAAAAATTTCCATTTTGAAGCTTTGATTTTTGTAGATCTAAGTTTTAATCATTTTCGGATTTTGCATGGTTTGATCTACTTTAGTTGGATTTTTTGGGTTTTTGATGCTTCCATGTGGAAGAGCATTCAGTTTCACCCAAGTTGGAACTTTGGAAATCTGGATTTGGAGTTCGGATGGCCAAGTTATGATGCCTTGAAGCTTGGGTTCAGCCATGGTGTTCTTGCTGTTTGGAGAAGACAGTGAGTAGTGTGCTTCTGTTTGAGCACGCTTCCTGTTGGAAGCGTGTCTCTCCTTGAGCTTGCGTGACTTTTCACGCAGCTCTCTCCTTGAGTCTGCGTGACTTTTCACGCAGCTCACTCCTTGAGTCTGCGTGACTTTTCACGCAGCTCTCTCCTTGAGCTTGCGTGACTTTTTACGCAGCTCTCTCCTTGAGTCTGCGTGACTTTTTACGCAGCTCTCTCCTTGAGCTTGCGTGACTTTTCACGCAGCTCTCTCCTTGAGCTTGCGTGACTTTTCACGCAGCTTTCTCCTTGAGTCTGCGTGACTTTTCACGCAGCTCTCTCCTTGAGCTTGCGTGACTTTTCACGCAGCTCTCTCCTTGAGCTTGCGTGACTTTTCACGCAGCTCTCTCCTTGAGTCTGCGTAACTTTTCACGCAGATCTCCCCTTGAGCCTGCGTGACTTTTCACGCACGCTGTCTTGAGTGAGCCTGCGTGACTTTTCACCCCTTGAGCGTGCGTGCTTTTGTGCGTACGCTTTTGATATTTTTATCAGATATTATATGCCCATTTTATATCCTTAAGCCTTTTGTCCCGAGCATGATATAAGCACTAATGAGACCCCGGAGAACAAAGTGTTCCTACCCGATACCTGTACCTGAATGTCCCAGTTCTTGTTCATGCTCGACAAATGACTCGTAACTCCACGTGGCATATTTGCAATGATGCATTACACTAAGGAGGGTAGCACATGTTGACATACTGATTGACATGGATCCTCTTTGGGGTACTCGTACTAAAGTACGACTTTAGGAGGATAATCATGCAGGCCACAGCATGTGAGTCCAAGATCTTACCTAGGGTTAAATTAGGCAACTAAACATACTAGATGCATGGGGAGGACAAAATCCCGAGATCGTGTTACACCAGCCGCCTTGAGATATTGTCTTGACGTGTCGGCTGGTCTCCACGGATACTGTGTCATCCGCAACGAGTGGATGACTGTATCCGGTTAATTCCTGCTATATATTATATGTCTTGGCAAGGTGGCCTTACGAGGGACCTGTGCTCAATGACACCTGTCTACGCGAACCCCTGGGTTGGCTAGCCTTGCTGGAAAGATACGATCTGAGGATTTGAAATAACATGATGCGAGGATAATCTCGTCCCACTAGAAACTCGTAGACTTGATTTGCCGCGAAAACGACTTGTGTGTATCTTATTACCTTCCATGAATAACTGAGGGAAGCGGACTGTCATGGTACATGATCCAACACATGTTCTTGTTTGATTGTTGTGTTGGTTATCGTACTATGACCGGCTGTGGACCAAAGTTATGAACGGAAGACTTATTTATGGTTGTGAAGTGCTACTTCTGTGAATGACTGAGGAACATGGTCTATCATGGTACATGATCCAACCCATGTTCTTGTTTGATTGTTGGGTTGGTTATTGTGCTGCGATAGGCCATCGACCGAAGTCACGATCAGGAGACTTTATTGTTTATACCTTTTTAACTTATGTGAAAGTTATAGAGTACGACACGTCCCGACTCCATGCGGCACCTTTTGTCCTTGTTTGGTTGTAAGGGTGCCATATGGGTTCGAGGATGTTGCGCTACCCTATAATAATAGCATAAGTATTACTATTATCATCATTCTATTATCTGGATTTTTAATCTTAACTCTTGTGCCCCTTTGGCGGTACTTGCTATCCGGGGCTGACCCTGCTGGTTTTGTTTTGGCCAGATCTCGTAGCAGAGCCAGAGGACACGATCTTCCTCCCTGACATCCATGCTGCATACTAGGAGCATGGCGGTCCGGGGACTCGAGTGAGTTTCTTCTCCACCACTCCTGCTTATACTTTTGCGGCGTTTAGCCACCGACACCTGTTAGCCGGATTACTCGATATTTTGTGTCAGTACATAATTGTAATTAAACAGACTGCAGCTGTGTATAATTTTGTACTCCTGACTCTCTGAGATAGCTAAATTATAAAGCTAGTCTCTCATGATCATTTTGATGAAGCGTCAGGGACGCCTTACTGCTTTATCTTTAATGTTCATTTCATTGCTGATGTGACTTGATTGATTGAGACATAGAACTCTGTGGGACCATAGGAGACTTGATTGTAGCATGTACCCCCTAGTCTCTCGACAGCCACGATCGCCGTATGATGTTACGTACCTCATATGGAGTAGCTGGCCTAGTCCGTCTCCGTATTTCGTTACTGGGGCGTAACAAGGTTTTAGTGGTGGCCCATGCAGGTCTGATTTTCAGACTTGTGGGGTATTGCGAATTATTAGGAGTCTCAATCAAAACTTGTTCCCCTTGAAATTCTGATTCAAATTCTCTATCCTTGCCTTGATCTCTAACCTGACTTGCATCCTCGAAATCTTCCTCGTTCGGACTTGATAATCTTATATCTTTCTCTATAGGGGCGCTTCATTCTCAGTAGCGGGTGAGGCCCATGAGGAAGAGCAGCAAGAGCATGGCTCGACTGGGCACCAGCAGGGGAGAGAACCTTCCCTAGGGAGGACACGGGCAAAAATGGAACCAGAGGCAGTGCAGCCGCCGGTTATTGAAACTCCTGCAGCACTAGCAGCGACGGTAGTACCAGACACCGTAGCACTCCTGGAGATCATCCGAGGGTTTCTTGTCACTAACCAACAGCAACAGACTCGGCAGCAGGAGCAAAACGTGTTGCTGAACCAAGGGATTCAGTTAGCTCTTGAGAGGAGTGTCGGGGCTGACTCGGGAGCATCAGGAAGGTTTCATCGCTTGAACTCGAGGTATTTTGATGGCACGGAGGATGCCATCACTGCGGATGCCTGGATTCAAGACATCGAAGCCATTCTTGTGGCAGCCAAGGTTCCAGATGATGAGAAGGTTGATCAGGTCAAACTGGTACTTCAGGATCTTGCCCGCGACTGGTGGGCATCAGAAGAAGTTGGTGCAAGACGCCCTGTTCGTTGGACCACCTTCAGTGACAGATTCAAGGCCAAGTATTTTGGCGTAGTAGCTCGATATGAACTCCAGCAGAAGTTTATCAGTCTCAAGCAAGCATGCAAGACCGTAGATGGGTATGCAGCAGAGTTCTGCAGATTGTGCCGTTTTGCACCAGCAATGGTGGCAACGGAGCCAGAGAAAGCTATGAGGTTCCAGCAGGGACTTCATTTGGAACTATTACAGCTTGTGGAAGGACACGACTACCAGACGTTTGACCCTTTTTTGACGGCCGCTCGGAGGCACGACCTTATCCAGCAGAGGTTGGCATCGAGGACAGGAGGTCAGAAGAGATCTCATTCCCAGGTTGGAGGAGGAGCAATGCAGCGAACGTCGGCACCAGCACCCGGTGTACGTATTCATGATGCAGGAGCGCTGCGGAGGACGGCCGTGTCAACTAATACAGCGCCAGTTCCGCATCAGCAGCCGAAGAACCAACAACAGCGTCAGGAAGCACCCCAGGGCTGTACATTCTGTGGGAAGACAGGGCACACGAGGAAGGTGTGCCGGTCAACGAATGGCTTATGCTTGAGGTGTGGCAGTTCAGACCACCGTATCTCCACTTGTCCTGTGATGTAGAGGCCAGGAGGGCCAGCTCAGCAGTTTCCAGCATTGCCAGCTCCGGTGGCAACCCCGAGTGGAGGGCCAGTATTAGCAGTAAGGCCCCTAGCCCAGCGTCTACCAACGCAGGCTCAGATGTTCCGCCAGGCACAGGAAGTCGAAGGCCCTCAGAGGCAGCAACAGCATGGTCGAGGAAGGCCGCAACAAGGAGCTCAGCGGGGCCAGGGACAAGCTCTCACATTATCTTTGGGAGAGGCTCTAGCGTCTAGTGACGTGGTGGCAGGTAAAATTCTCGTCACCTTATTTCCCGCTGTAGCATTATTTGATTCAGGCGCTACTCATTCATTCATCTCTGCACAATATGCTACACGAATTGGATTAGAGTTTGAGGCATTGCCGGAGAGGATGGATATACTCACCGGCAATGGGCTCGTAGAGGTTAGCAGAGTGCGCTTTTCATGTCCGGTGGAGGTGTGTGGGCATTTACTGCCCGCATCATTGATTGAATTCCCTATGGGGAATTTTGATGTCGTTCTTGGCATTGACTGGTTGAGAGACAGTCATGCGACAATTGATTGCAGAGGAGGTAGGGTCATATTCAGCGTTCCTGGGATGGAGCAGTTCATCTTTACTCGAACCTTGAAGAATCAGGCCGGAGGCGTCATCTCAGCAGCAGTGTCAGAGCCAGGACAGATTCCGAGAGTGGTCGAAGATTTTCTCGACGTCTTCCCTGATGAGCTCCCAGGGATACCCCCAGTCAGAGAGGTAGAATTTAGCGTTGAGTTGAACCCTGGAACGAGGCCTATTGCAGACAGAGTTTACAGAATGTCGCCGTCAGAACAGGATAAGTTGTATCAACATGAAGAAGAGTTGAAGTCTAAGGGATTCATCCGAGATAGTAAATCGCCCTGGGCCGTGCCAGTGATTCTAGTTCCCAAGAAGGATGGGTCGACGAGGATGTGCATCGACTACCGCAAGCTGAATGCAGTAACAGTGAAGAATAAGTACGCACTACCAAGGATTGATGACCTGTTTGACCAGTTGAGCAAGGCCAGCGTCTTTTCTAAGATCGATCTTCGGTCAGGGTACTATCAAGTAAGAGTCCGGAAGCAAGACATACCGAAGACAGCATTTAGATCTAGATATGGGCATTATGAGTTTTTAGTAATGCCCTTTGGACTAACCAACGCCCCCGCAGTATTCATGGATTTAATGAACCGTATCTTTCTGTCGTATTTGGATAAATTTGTGGTGGTGTTCATAGATGACATTCTTATCTATTCCAGCAGTGAAAAGGAGCATGAGAAACATCTTAGGACTGTTTTACAGACATTGAGGGAGCATCAACTTTATGCGAAGCTCGACAAGTGTGAATTCTGGTTAGATCACATTTCGTTCCTGGGGCATGTAGTTTCTGGGACAGGAGTGTCAGTGGATCCGAAGAAGATTGAGGCCGTAGAGCATTGGCCAGTCCCGAGAACGATTGCAGAAGTACGAAGTTTCTTAGGATTAGCTGGTTACTACAGAAGGTTCGTGGCGGACTTTGCCAAGATCTCTACGCTCTTAACGCGTTTGACGCACAAGGACGTAGAGTTTGTTTGGTCAGCTAGCTGTCAGGCATCATTTGAAGAATTGAAGAAGAAATTGATCTCAGCCCCGATCTTGACGCTTCCAGTAGGAGCGGGAGGCTTTACAGTATACTGTGACGCATCTGGGAAGGGTCTTGGATGTGTATTGATGCAGCACGGAAAGGTGATAGCATATGCGTCTCGACAGCTTCGAGACCATGAGAAGAATTACCCGACTCACGATTTGGAGTTAGCAGCCGTGGTGTTTTCACTCAAGTTGTGGAGGCATTATTTATACGGAGATCGGGTAGAGATCTATACTGATCATAAGAGTTTGAAATATGTATTCACGCAGCGAGATTTGAACATGAGGCAAAGAAGATGGTTAGAACTACTGAAGGACTTTGACTTAGATCTTCAGTATCATCCAGGCAAGGTGAATATAGTTGCAGATGCACTGAGTAGGAGAGACAGTGCCTTTATCTTGACCTCGCAGAAGCATATTTTAGAAGACCTTCAGAGTATGGGAATCGAAGTAGTTTTGCCAAGGGATATAGGAAGAATGACCAGTATGCATATTCAGTCAACCTTAGTAGAGAGGATAAGGACAGCACAAGCAGGAGATCCACAGATTCAGAAATTGCGGTCGGAGTGTGAATCAGGCCGTAGGAAGGAGTTAGTGATTCATGAAGATGGTACGCTCAGGTTTGGAAACAGACTCTGTGTACCGAGTGGAGACCTTCGGCAAGAAGTTATGTCCGAAGCTCATAGTTCTATTTACTCTATTCATCCAGGAGGAACGAAGATGTATCGAGATATCATGCAATACTTTTGGTGGAATGGCATGAAAAGAGAGATAGCGAGATTTGTATCCAAGTGTCTGGTATGTCAGCAGGTGAAGGCCGAACAGCAGAGACCAGCAGGATTGCTACAGCCGCTTCCTATTCCAGAATGGAAATGGGAGCACATCACGATGGATTTTATGACCGGTTTACCTAGATCCCCGACTGGTAAGAATGCAGTCTGGGTAATAGTAGATCGACTCACGAAGGTCGCTCATTTCCTTCCTTTCCGAGTTGGACAAACTACTGAGCAGTTAGCAGAAATGTACATGAAGCAGATAGTAAGACAACATGGTGTTCCAGTTAGTATATTATCAGATCGGGATACGCAGTTTACTTTCCATTTTTGGCGGAGCTTACACCAAAGTTTGGGAACCAAGTTAAGATTCAGTACTGCTTATCATCCACAAACTGATGGACAATCAAAAAGAACCATTCAGACGTTAGAAGATATGCTACGGGCGTGTACCTTAGATTTTGGCGGATCTTGGGAGGATCACCTTCATCTAGTGGAGTTCTCCTATAACAACAGCTATCAGGCTAGCATTCAGATGGCCCCGTTCGAAGCATTGTACGGAAGGAAGTGCAGGTCCCCTTTGGCATGGGACGACATCGGAGAACGGAAGTTGTTGGGACCAGAGATGATCACGCAGACTGTGGAGATAGTTAAGTTGGTCAGAGAGCGCCTTCGAGTTGCACAGGACCGACATCGTCATTGGGCAGATCAGCATCGTAGGCCTCTAGAGTTCAGAGTTGGCGACCAAGTGTTTCTGCGGATTTCGCCTACTCGGGGTATCATCAGATTTGGAACCCGAGGAAAGCTTAGTCCAAGATACGTTGGTCCTTTTAAGGTTCTCGCTCGGGTAGGCGATGTGGCTTATCGACTTGCCCTTCCACCTTCGTTAACTGGCATACATGATGTGTTTCATGTGTCCCAATTACGTGGGTATGTCCCGGATCTGAGTCATGTTCTTGATCATTCTGAGTTAGTCATTGGTACCGACCTAACTTACGAGGAACAACCCGTGTCTATTTTGGACCGACGAGAGAAGGTACTCAAGAATCGGACGATAAGCCTTGTCCATGTTTCTTGGAACCATCACTCTTCGGGAGAGTCAACCTGGGAGCGCGTGGACGAGATCAGCAGCAGGGAAAGAAAGGGATGCGTGTCCTATTGGAAAGGCCTACGTTAGCGCATACGATTGATTTTATTTGAATGTGGTCACATTCTAAGCGAAGGGCCGTTGACTATTGACAGATCTCGGTATCCACATTTGTTTGACTAATAAGGTATATTTTTGCACCTTATTGACACGATTCCATGTTTATCTGCACCTGCTTATTTTGCACTTTGTGATGTATGATAATAACTGCTATGATAGTTAACTTGTATATGATTGTGCCTTGCTAGCCCTGATTTTACTATCCTGTCTTGGCTGGAATTCCGAGGACAAAATTTTTCTAAGAAGGGTAGAGATGTCACTCTCCAATCCTGGAATACGTATTTTAATGCGTAAACCGATAAATTATATTTACCTTGAATTTATACGATATTTATTATGCAGTATTTTTTCATGTATTTCCCAAAAATATTCGACAAAATATTATTTCCTAATTTATTTTCTGCATTTGGGCCTACAGTTTTGGCTCATTTGGGTAACCTATTCTTGGTTCACCAATGGTTCATCATGAACCCTTTGGTTCATCATGAACCCATGGGTCCAAGATCTTTATATATAACTCATCTTATTCTCTCTCCTCTTATTTACTTCCTCTCATTTATTTCCTCCACCAACCAAGGCAAGTACCAACTTGCTCAAGAGATGGATCAATAATTTTTGTCAAAGATTTCTTACAAAACTATTTGCCAAAACATGTTCTTCTCCTCAATCTATACTAGTTTAGAACTTAGAAATTTCCATTTTGAAGCTTTGATTTTTGTAGATCTAAGTTTTAATTATTTTCGGATTTTGCATGGTTTGATCTACTTTAGTTGGATTTTTTGGGTTTTTGATGCTTCCATGTGGAAGAGCATTCAGTTTCACCCAAGTTGGAACTTTGGAAATCTGGATTTGGAGTTCGGATGGCCAAGTTATGATGCCTTGAAGCTTGGGTTCAGCCATGGTGTTCTTGCTGTTTGGAGAAGACAGTGAGCAGTGTGCTTCTATTTGAGCACGCTTCCTGTTGGAAGCGTGTCTCTCCTTGAGTCTGCGTGACTTTTCACGCAGCTCACTCCTTGAGTCTGCGTGACTTTTCACGCAGCTCTCTCCTTGAGCTTGCGTGACTTTTTACGCAGCTCTCTCCTTGAGACTGCGTGACTTTTCACGCAGCTCTCTCCTTGAGCTTGCGTGACTTTTTATGCAGCTCTCTCCTTGAGTCTGCGTGACTTTTCGCGTAGCTCTCTCCTTGAGCTTGCGTGACTTTTCACGCAGCTCTCTCCTTGAGCTTGCGTGACTTTTCACGCAGCTCTCTCCTTGAGTCTGCGTGACTTTTCACGCAGCTCTCTCCTTGAGCTTGCGTGACTTTTTACGCAGCTCTCTCCTTGAGCTTGCGTGACTTTTCACGCAGCTTTCTCCTTGAGTCTGCGTGACTTTTTACGCAGCTCTCTCCTTGAGCTTGCGTGACTTTTCACGTAGCTCTCTTCTTGAGCTTGCGTGACTTTTCACGCAGCTCTCTCCTTGAGTCTGCGTGACTTTTTACGCAGATCTCCCCTTGAGCCTGCGTGACTTTTCACGCACGCTGTCTTGAGTGAGCCTGCGTGACTTTTCACCCCTTGAGCGTGCGTGCTTTTGTGCGTACGCTTTTGATATTTTTATCAGATATTATATGCCCATTTTATATCCTTACGTCTTTTGTCCCGAGCATGATATGAGCACTAATGAGACCCCGGAGAACAAAGTGTTCCTACCCGATACATGTACCTGAATGTCCCAGTTCTTGTTCATGCTCGACAAATGACTCGTAACTCCACGTGGCGTATTTGCAATGATGCATTACACTAAGGAGGGTAGCACTTGTTGACATACTGATTGACATGGATCCTCTTTGGGGTACTCGTACTAAAGTACGACTTTAGGAGGATAATCATGCAGGCCACAGCATGTGAGTCCAAGATCTCACCTAGGGTTAAATTAGGCAACTAAACATACTAGATGCATGGGGAGGGCAAAATCCCGAGATCGTGTTACACCAGCCGCCTTGAGATATTGTCTTGACGTGCCGGCTGGTCTCCACGGATACTGTGTCATCCGCAACGAGTGGATGACTGTATCCGATTAATTCCTGCTATATATTATATGTCTTGGCAAGGTGGCCTTACGAGGGACCTGTGCTCAATGACACCTGTCTACGCGAACCCCTGGGTTGGCTAGCCTTGCTGGAAAGATATGATCTGAGGATTTGAAATAACATGATACGAGGATAACCTCGTCCCACTAGAAACTCGTAGACTTTATTGGCCGCGAAAACGACTTGTGTGTATCTTATTACCTTCCGTGAATAACTGAGGGAAGTGGACTGTCATGGTACATGATCTAATCCATGTTCTTGTTTGATTGTTGGGTTGGTTATCGTACTATGACCGGCTGTGGACAGAAGTTATGAACGGAAGACTTATTTATGGTTGTGAAGTGCTACTTCTGTGAATGACTGAGGAACATGGTCTATCATGGTACATGATCCAACCCATGTTCTTGTTTGATTGTTGGGTTGGTTATTATGCTGCGATAGGCCATCGACCGAAGTCACGATCAGGAGATTTTATTGTTTATACCTTTTTAACTTATGTGAAAGTTATAGAGTACGACACGTCCCGACTCCATGCGGCACCTTTTATCCTTGTTTGGTTGTAAGGGTGCCATATGGGTTCGAGGATGTTGCGCTACCCTATAATAATAGCATAAGTATTACTATTATCAATCATTCTATTATCTAGGTTTTTAATCTTAACTCTTGTGCCCCTTTGGCGGTACTTGCTATCCGGGGCTGATCCCGCTGGTTTTGTTTTGGCCAGATCTCGTAGCAGAGCCAGAGGACACGATCTTCCTTCCTGACATCCATGGTGCATACTAGGAGCATGGCGGTCCGGGGACTCGAGTGGGTTTCTTCTCCACCACTCCTGCTTATACTTTTGCGGCGTTTAGCCACCGACACCTGTTAGCCGGATTACTCGATATTTTGTGTCATTACATAATTATAATTAAACAGACTGCAGCTGTGTATAATTTTGTACTCCTGACTCTCTGAGATAGCTAAATTATAAAGCTAGTCTCTCATGATCATTTTGATGAAGCGTCAGGGACGCCTTACTGCTTTATCTTTAATGTTCATTTCATTGCTGATGTGACTTGATTGATTGAGACATAGAACTCTGTGGGACCATAGGAGACTTGATTGTAGCATGTACCCCCTAGTCTCTCGACAGCCACGATCGCCGTATGACGTTACGTACCTCATATGGAGTAGCTGGCCTAGTCCGTCTCCGTATTTCGTTACTGGGGCGTGATACCCATGTACCTTTAAAATATACTAAATATACTAATATAAAATATACCAATACTTTCTCTCAAGATGGGCGAAAGATATTCACTAAGCCCATCTTGTCACATCCTCTAATCATGCTCACAGAGAAAGAAGCAGAGATCGTCAAGCGAATGAGACAATAGGAGTGGAACAGATGAGGCATCCACCTCATTCTTCGTTGGGGGCAACGCTGCTATGTATGTCCATCCATCAGAAAGTACTGATGAGTCAATTGCTCTTGCATCTATCTCTTCCCTTAAATCATCAGACTGGATTATCGACTCGGGAGCATCTCGACATGTGACGGAAGATGCTAGTGAGTTTTCTTCTTACACTCACCTAGCATCAGCAGACACCATTTAGACAGCGGATGGCACTTTCCAGCCAGTGATCGGTAAGGGTACTATTAATTGTACAGATTCAGTAAGATTATCCAATATTTTACATGCTCCATCCTTTCCAGTCAGTCTCTTATCCATTAGTTCTATAATTTTCCAACTTAAATGCATTGTTTCTTTTGATATTCCTAAGGTGACCTCCCAGGAGAAATGGACGGGACGAAGACTTGGGACTGGCACTTGGTATGAGGGACTGTAGTACCTAGATCGAGAAGTATTGGACTCAGCATTGGTATCTACGGCAGAGAAGGCTGGAATGGGAGGACTGCAGCAGAAGACTGAAGATACTTTGATACTCCATCATAGGAGGATGGGACATTCTTTGTAACTTCTCTTTCCAAAATTTTAATAATATTTTTCTATTTATTTATTTGAATTAAATGGTGATTTCTAAAATTTGTATAAATAATTACCTAGTTAATTATTACGGTAGATAACTTTAGCCATGATGGAGTTTTAAAGTACAAGATGACTAGAAATCGTGGCACGGTTCGTGCAGTAGCGTGCTTTGACTAGTGTATTAGCCCTGGTGGGGAAGGCCGAGCCATAGTGATATCCTTACTAGGAAAACCAGTCCAAGTTGCGAATTAACTCCTATGTTTGATTTAATAATTTATTAATTAAGAATATAGATTTTTAGGTGACTCGGTTGTGCCATTCCAGCCCGAACTTGACCCGAACCAAGCCCAAGCCCAGTAGTCGGACAGTGCGTCCAGAGACGTCCATGTCGACATTTGGGAGGTATACCTCTACCTTACTTTAAATGGGATAAATAAATGGTTCCAAAAATAATTGTATATATGAATAATATTAATATTACTAATATTGATATGGTATCTTAGATTATTTATAGGACTGTTTCTGTAGACCAATATATGTGGGAGCATGACAGGCCCACCTAAATTTACCATGTTTACCATTAATTATTTTTAGTCGTCATCAAGACTCTATTATTATTGTTTATGTTATTGTGTCATTAAATAGAATCATTAGTTATTACTGGTTATTATTTCATTATAAAGTACATGCATGGATGTACATGTGCATATGAAATGAGTATATACTAGATAAGGATAACTTTATGAAACTATTTAGAATTTGTGGTGATAAGAGTAAATTAATACTCCATATCCTAAATAATTTTACTGAGTATAATTAAACCTAAACTAAGCACCCTGGTAACCCTAATCTTGTCATGTGAGCCACATATTTAAGGATATGCATGAATCTAATATTTAATATAGCAGCACCACAACCAACTAGTAGATTCTCATATCCAAAGTAAATTTTTCCCATACTTAGCCTCCATCTCTTCCTCTCCAACTCTATCCGACCCCTCCCCCTACCAACTACCAGCATACGCAAATGACAAGCCATGCCGAAGCCATTACTGCAGTTATGAGTTCGCATGAGCTCATGACAGAACTCATCTCAAACTGACTTGAGTCCACAGCACAACCTTATCTAAGCCTTCCTGTTGGCTCGACATCAGCCCTAACGCTGCACAGAGCTGCCAAAATACTGTCAGCAACACCAGCGGATACGGGCACCCAACAGCGACACCAGCGGACGAGCACCATCGCAGGCAGGACAAACCATCCCCAACCTCCGGGAGTGCCCCCGAACCCTACTGACCGCTGTCGTCGATCGTCGGAGGCGCCAGAACCTCCAACAGAGCCTTGACAAACCACTGAACAGAGCATGCTCTGTTTCAACCACAGTCAGGTACCCAAGTTCTTCACGATTTTTCTCCGATTATACTATATCAAAGTTTGATCTAGAAGACCCTACATAAAGCCAATGTAACCCCCTTTGCTTCCCTTTAATTGTTTTTATTTAACTTTCATTAGATGTCTCAGTGAATCTCCCAAAAAATCGATGAAAAACTATTTCGAGAACAGTTTAATAACAGTCCCAAACCCTATGTTTATAGGAAGTTTATGAACAGAGTAGCAGCAATTTCAAAAATATAATTCATGACAGTCCTAGACAACCTGTAGGCCTTCACAACTCTTTTTACGGAATCCGATTTCGTCGACCGAGCATCGAGAAATCGCTTTCCCAAATTGACGGAAAAACTATTTTCCAAAAACATGAAAATTCTCGATACGACGTGCATTCCACCAATCCGGACGACGTAGTCGCGAACCGAAAGCATCAAAAGATGCGTAATGGTTTTGCGGACGTGTGGGCTTTAATGGAATTAAAATTGGTTGCGTGTACGCGACGAATTTGATGCGTATCCGTCAAAATTTACCGTATCAACCTCTGTGCAAAATTTTCAATTACTTTGTGCATGTTCGTCAGATCGAAACCAAACTTGTGTCAACAAGACCGTATCATTTTTTTGGTCCTGTATGCCAAGTTTGGTCCGATTCTGAGACAGTTGACCGGATCGCCATTTTGCAGGCCCTACGATCCGACTCAACGGGCGATTTTGTGCACGGCCCGCCGGAATCCAACTTTGGACATACGGTTGGGTTCATATCAGAAAATCAGACCTATAGACATATAGTTTGACGAATTTAGAGACCATAGACTTTGGCACGCTTTTCGGTGCAAAGTGGGTCCAGCTGCGGATACCGTTTTGACCCAAAATTACCGTTTTGCCCCTGTGTCCAGAATTGGACTTAAAGACAGTTAATACTAGCTAATTTGACAATTTTGAGAACGTTGGTAATGTCTATTTCAGCATCTGGAGACTGTTGTATGATTTTGACTGTTGTGGCACACTGAGTGGTTGATTATCGGTTTCACCAGCAAAGGACCACAGACGAGTACAGTTTATTGTTTATTTTTGATATTAAGCTTTACTATACCTCATTGTTAGTCAATAGATATGTGATTTTCGTCTTTTATGTTTGTTATATTTTGTCGTGTCGGGGAGGTGAAGTACCAAGGATGTGTGATCTGACCTTATACAGTGTATACCATGTATACCGTAATTTATTATTGCATTATACTGTGTAGACAGTATTTCATTATTGCTTTATACAGTGTAGACAGTGTTTCATTATTGCTTATACAGTATAGACCGTGTACATTATGCAGTGTAGATATCGTAGACCGTGTCGTGTAATTGTCCCGAAACCGATCACATATCAAAGGTACTTCAGTCCGTCGGTGAGTATTGTCTTTGTATTTATTTACTGTTTTCCTTTATTTAGTTTTATTTGGCATTTCTGTGTTTATCTTTCAAATCATATATTTAAAGGCTAACCTCTGTAGTATAGTTATTTTTATGTTGAAACTGCATTCAGTGAATTGTACTCGTTCCATTCCTGACTGGAAACCAATATTTTTCAGGTTAGCCGTGGATTCACTTAGCGTTGGGAGTTACGGGTGTACTGGCAGACGAAAACCTAGAGATTAGCTAGATAGATGAGTTATAATTATTTCAATATTTGTAAGAGTTTATATTTTTCTGCAAATGTAAAACTTATGAATATTGTAAATTAAATTAGTTTTGTGAATGAGCATTATTTGTGATTTTGAGCATTGTGGCTATGCATCGTTCTACAACTGATACAACGGCGTAGGCTGGCTTGGACACGCATTCGTATCCCGAAAAGCGGGTGCGGGTCGTGACAAGTTTTTGTGGTGGCCCATGCAGGTCAGTTTTCGCAAAATAAGCGAACTCGTGATGGTACTTAAGTTAGTCGTACTATTACGAGCCTGCGACTAGAAAATGCTCATTCACAACTTAGAGTTAGATTGATTTAAGAGAATGACTAGGACTAGGCCTTGTTCAAATTGACCGTTGGGTAGTTAAGGTAGTCAGATAGGTCATGTAATTTGGATAAGGAATTATCAAATTTAGATAGCTTGCCCGATCTCTATAGATACACTATTACTTTTGATATGACGATATGATCCAATGTGAATATACTATTTACTTGGTATGTTAGACTTTCCTAGAATTAAGGCTCTAATCTTGATAAGCCGTTCAATTTTTTTGCCCTATAAATATAATCCTTATATCATAAGTTAGAATTGTCTATTTAAAATATTTTGCCGTAAGGAATTAGTTTGTAATTTCTGATTCTGTTATTCGTATAGGAATCTCGAGGTAGATTGATTCAAGGTTTTCCCTCAACCATTTGAAATACATATGAAATAAAGATTAGGATGTTCTTACTTCCCTTGTCTTCAGTTATTTCCTCCCCGATCAATCTTTTACTTTAAGGATTGGGACTTATAGGTAGATGTTTACGCTTTCTTACTTTAAGGATTGTGACTTATAGGTAGATGTTTACGCTTTCTATCATAGTCAACTGGTTTGAATCTCTAGCAGGTCCTTGAAGTTCTTAGGAAATAGTTGGAGTAATTTTAACGACTGCATGGCTAGACAGCAGCGCTCTGTCGCCAATTACTTGAGAATGGAGAGTGTGGGTTCACTGCAGCCAGCAGCGCACTGGCGAGGCACGACCCATAGACTTGAAATCAAGGAATCGTAGGTAATGGAACATTGCTAAAACTATATCTTCGTTGACCTCTTTAACCCTTGTGTCGATATAAGGTAGAGTATCCGATAGCATATCACATTTGAATCACGGAACCAAGGGTTTACCACAGCCAGAGTATACGGACGAGGCATAATTCTCGGTGAAATAATTTCAGACGTAATTACATGTCACGCCCCAGAACCAGAATACTGGAGAGCGAGGGAATGACTCAGCCAGCTACGTATTACGGGTAGATGAATACCGTATAATACGATCAATGCTGTTTAAAGACGAGGGGGTGCATACTACATGAAAGTCTCACTATGGTCACTTCACATCTATTGTCTCAATCATTCGAACAAGAAACAGTAATAGAGAACATGTAAGATAAAGCAGTAAGGCGTCCCAAATGCTCTGTCAAAATGTTCTTGATATCTGGCTTTACAAAACATAGCCAGATTGATGTAGCAAAAGTATACACAATTGTTATCAGCTGCAGCCTGACTTTAGTTACAATTATGTAAAAAGTAAGTACAAGACAATCCGACTAACATGTCGGTGCCAAACGGCAAGGTATAAAATAGATAACAAAACGAGCGGGGAAGTAAGAAACCCACTCGAGTCCTCCTGCGATCATTCCTCTAGTGTTGACCATCTTGGAGATAGAAGTAAGCTGAGTCCTCGGGAACCGGCTCTAAATCTGGCCATGCAAAACCATAGAGGTTAGACCTCTAATAGCAAGTTCCACAAAGAAGTACGACATGAGAACTAAAACCAGTAATGAGAAATATAATAATGCTTTCCACTAGGATTCACATCACATCACGACACTCGAACTAACCTCCCAACCAAACAAGGACAGAAGTTGGCCCGTCATGTCCTGACATTCTGATCATCCTAGTTAGGTGACAGAGTAGGTACAGTGCACAAACAAATCATCTTGAACGGCCAATCAAATCCTACGGCTTGCTATTTTGAGTCCCAAGTTATCCTGAAATTTATGCAATAGGGATTCCTCAGTTCTTACTATGTGCGAGCAAGGCTAGTCTATCCAGTTAATCATGTGCGCCATGCATAATTTAGACGAGTCCTAGCAGGACGCCCGTCATCAATATACAATATACAATAATAATATAAGCAGATACTGTTTCCTGCCCATGTGGCAGGTTTACAGTATCTGTGGGAACCAGCCGGCCCGTCGGGTACTACTTGTCCCAAGGGGACTGCTATGTAAGAACTCGGGAATCCATTCTCTCCATGCAATCATTATTTTATTTAACTTAATAGTCTCTACGTTGAGTGAAGTACCATGCCGTGGATCATGGTCATTCAGAATGAGTACTTTCGTATGGGGTACGATATGCGCAACTCTATAACGATACCCGTGCGGCTAGGTTGTAGGCTTTACATAGCGTGATGCAACAATCAAATCTGACCACGGAGTAATCATGCCTTGACCATAAAGTACACATGCTGTTTTTGTAAGATAGATAAATAACTAAATAAATAAATAATTTGAAGCCTGCATGTGCCTGTATGCCAATATTCGGGATTGGCTAATCGAGTACAATAGTTCATTACATGAACGTGTCTCATTTATTTCATTCAATAAGACGACTAGCCAGTCTCTTAGTTCCAACTAGGAACGCATGATCAATTTTAGTCAAGATAACCATTATCATCAATGGTGACAAGGCATGAAAGTCAAATAGTATTCAGTGGAGTCGAGTCTACGACTCTCAGGATTTAATTCCAGTCAATCGGAATATCTATAGCTCAATTCACGACACATGGTACTCCCACGTAACAATCTATATTTAACAGAAATATCAACATATCATGATTATATCAAGTTATGCAAAAAGGCGTAAGGATATAAAATGGACGTTAAACATCTAATAAGATATCAATATACAGGGCTATAGAAGATCCAGGGTAAGCAGGCTACTCTCATGTCAGCCTACGCTCATGTTAGCGTACGCTCAGGTCAAGCTACGCTCAAGCCAGCGTACGCTCAGGTCAAGCTAGCGTATGGACTCCATACGACTCCTCTCTATCCAAGCCAGCGTACGCAAGTCATACGCTTCCAAAAGGCAGCGTATGAACTCCATACGACTCCTGACCATCCAAGTCAGCGTATGCATGTCATACGCTCCCAAAAGGTAGCGTATGAACTCCATACGACTCCTGACCATCCAAGTCAGCGTATGCATGTCATACGCTCCCAAAAGGTAGCGTATGAACTCCATACGACTCCTGACCATCCAAGTCAGCGTATGCATGTCATACGCTCCCAAAAGGTAGCGTATGAACTCCATACGACTCCTGACCATCCAAGTCAGTGTATGCATGTCATACGCTTCCAAAAGGTTGCATATGAACTCCATACGACTCCTGACCATCCAAGTCAGCGTATGCATGTCATACGCTCCCAAAAGGTAGCGTATACAAGACACACGCTACCAAAAAAGGAAGCGTTTGGACTCCATACTGTGCTGTGCTAAAGAGCGCGCACAGCTCAGTGACGCAAGCTAAAAAGCTAGCATACACTGCTCACTGCCTTCTCCAAACAGCAAGAACTCCATGGTTGCACCCCAAAGTTTCAAAAGTCCATAACTTGGTCAAAACAAGTCCAAATCCAACTTTCCAAAGGTCAAAATTGGGTAGAATAAACTTCTCTACAACATGGAACCATCAAAACTTACAACCAAAGAAGTTTGATAGATCAAAACCACCAAACTCCGAAAATAACTCATTTCTAGATCTACAAAAATTAAGACTTCGAAATAAAAAATGCTTTTAAACTCTCTTAGGATCTTGCGAGGAAGATAAATGAACTACAAAAACATGGGTTCTCATGGGGAGCAAGTTGTACTTGCCTACGGTTTGGTAGGTGGAGAGAGTAATGAAGAAGAAGAAGAGGAGTAATGGTGAGAATGTGAGTTTATGAGGAGAGAGAAAGAGATGTAAGCTTTAAATAGAAAAAGGGGTGGTAGGTGGGAGCTAATGGGCCGGGTTGCAGGGGGATCCAACAAAGCCAACCCGAGAACCCAACCTAGGCCGAACCACAATAGGATAATCTAAGCAGAGAATAAAATAACAGCAAAAATAAAATACAGAAATAAAATTGCAGGAAATTAATTAACATGAATTTAAGGAAATTAAATACAGGATAATACATGATAAATATTAAATAAATACTCATGAGTTGTACATGTATAAAAATACGCATTCTGGGAACGGGAAGTGACATTACAAGTTTAGGATACTATAGAGAATAGAAAAATACCTTGTATGAAGATCTAAGGCCAATACTAGTAAAAGTTCTGTAAGTTGGGTAGCATGTCTTCCGACCTAGCATTCTGTGGTCCTTGTGATCTATTGACGAGGTAATTGACTGACACTAATAGGCTTACCTGGAATATATAATTTAGAGGCCCATAACCCATTAGTCGACCAAGGCCTTATGGATAAGAAGATAGTAGGATGACTGTATAAGCAAGGACACCAGATAAGGTTTTGATTCTCACAAAACTCGAACTACGTGTGCCTCCTTTCAAAAATCTTGTATAATTGTATTTTGACTATCTTGACCAACGCTGCTATTACAGCCTAGTTTTGCAAGCTTACTCTTTTATCGAGCTTGATTCAAGACATATATTTATTGGGAACGTCTACTAACATATTGTCTAATCAGAATCGATGTATTACGGTCTGATCAACCTTAGTGCACTCGGTTCGCCCTCCTTCTGATTAATCTACGTGGATTGAGACGTAGATGTCTCTAAGATCTCATCCACGACTGCATTGACAATTCCTCTTGAACTATACATTCGCCTTTGAATCACGTAATTGTATTCAGTGACATCTTTCTTGAACTCTGTATTGTTTTTGCCTTTCACTGATTTGGAAGGACGAAGCTCGTAATTGGTAGAGAGATACAGAGTATCCCCCATGGCTATGATAGTTGTATACACAAATATAGTTACCATCGACCAGCCATGTGACTAGAACCTTGCCTTGAGTTACTCGTTCTCCTCTCGACCCCCAAACTGCTATTGGGACCTTCTAGCCATCTGAATTTGAGAGTGATTAGGGTTTTACCCTTAGTCAAAATGCTAACCTAGGAGACTATCTATTCTCAAGAAATCAAATGTTGCGAATCTCTAATTATTTGCTTGAAGCTTGCTTTAACTAGCAACCCTTAAGCCTTAACCCAACCTTTCCTCGACCAAAGCCCACAGTTTAGACATGAGATGAGTAGACAAAGGTAAGGACAATCATTTACCGTGACTATGGTAGACACTCATCCCGAGATTGGTTTACAACAAATATTATCCTAGTTTTGTAAATTTTATTATTAAGACCTAACTAGTATTGGAACACCACAGTCACTAGCTTAGCCAATACCATAGCTTTAATACCCTGTCATATTATGATCTACCAGTTATCAACAACAATACATGATCACTACAGCCCATACCACTAGAACCCTTGTGACATTAGTCTGGCAAGCTTGACACAAATAGAAATTTATGACTCAGTTGTTAGAAATTTTTTCATATGTTGTGCCTTAGAGTTGGTTACCCTGTCGAAACTCTTGTATACTATGGACGAGTAGATCATTCTATTTTATCGACCATGTATCATTATACACACTCGTTTTCTATTTATTGAGGAACGATCCTTGACTTGAGTTATATCTACCGTATCCCGTACGCCGTGCCTTATTCTTTATTAACAAGGGTCGAGGTACAATATCCGGACTTTGAAATTCTTTTAACCTCATTATTCCTAGTCCTAGCATCTAAGGTGAGTAGACTGTAAGCCTTCTAAAATATTGGGATATACGAGGATTACCGATTGATTAGAATAATTTCCATTAGGATGACAATTAGTGCCCATGGACTCCCACTTTCCATTTAGATCCTTTTGTGTCCCCGGCCGTGTCATTAATATTCGGAGCACGAGACTAGCTGTTACCTTCCAACAAATTTTATATGTAAGACACAGACGACTCCACCTTCATCTAGGTATATCATGTCCCACTCAAACCTGTCCCCTTGTACTCTATTTTTGTGGTACGACTTTTGTCACGACCCGCACCCTAGAGTAAGGGCACGAAACGTGGGTACGTCCAGCCTACGCCGCAGTGTCGGCGGTAGAACGCTGTCCTAGGTCAAACATCTAACAATATAAAGGTACCTGTACAGTATATACTCTCCGAATGGAGGTGACATAGCAGATACAGTCTCAATTACAACTAAGGTAGAGCAAGATAAAAGATAGGTAAAACAAAAATCCAAAAGAGATACAGCAGATAGAAGTCTAAGTGTCTAGATACACAAACCCAGAAAACATCTCAAAGCTCAATATAGTAATACATAGAATAAATACAACTCAATACAACTGAAATAACTAACTATACAACCTCTACTGTGTCTCCTCTAGGCTAGCAGGCAACCTCCAGGCTATCTGTAAAATTTATCAACAGGTCCAGTCAGGACAGGAACGAGTACAATTCATCAAGAAATCCCAAGTATATGACAGAGAACTATAAAGCAGTTATAGACAGTTGTATTAATGAAAATGGCAGTTTGTACGAGTAATGATGTAGAGAGCAGTTAAGGTACAAGGAAAGTAAGGTAACTAAACAAGAAGAGAAGCATAGCAAAGAAGACTGTAAAATAAGATCTAGCTGAACTAGAGTAACATAATGAGTTCAGATGGTACAATATAAGTCGAGTGTAATCCCAATGTGAGTCTAATATAAGATGAGTCGAATGTAATTCTAATCATCATTATTCTAATAAGGTGAATCGAATAAGGTGATACGAATAAGGTGATACGAATAGTGATTCACATGATGTTCTAATAATAATTCGAATAAATTCTCCAAGTATGTTTTAAAATACTTAGTTAGACATGTAAATGGCTAAGGGTAAATCCGGCACATCACACACCTGGCCGGGTGTGTAATGGCTATCGTTCGAATATATTCACAGGGGGTGGTTCGAATAGTGGGAATGTTCACATGTCTAATCAAGTATTTTCCCGCCCATCTAATACAAATGAATCCAAAATCCGACACATCAATCGAATAAAAGTCCAACCAACATATGAAGATACGAATAGGGTGATTCGAATAGTGATTCGTATGGTGATTCGTATGGTGATTCGAATAATAGAGGCAAGACAAGTAAGTATGTGTGTCGCATACATGGATTCAGAAATAAAAATACGTGTTTGTAACAGAGAATCACATACAGCTAACTAGAACTGAAGTACAGTAATTGAATAAATGAGAGAACTATCAGAGAATGTACTCGCCTGATGTTTGAATGTCCAAAGTAAATATACTGTCCGAGGAGAGGTGTCTGGCTCCTAATTAGAACAGCACAAGTCATAACATGTCCAGAAGGGTAATATAAAGTACTACAATATATTCTACATGAATCTAGGTCAAACTAGGCCAAAGTCAACCCTTGGTCAACTCTGGTCAACTATACTAGTCAAACTAGGTCATGTCCTAACCCATCAAGTCTTACTAGGCCTAACCAAGACTATCCTAGCAACCATACATCAATACAAGGCTATACAAACCAACATACACCCAACTCTATATAGCATGCAATTATTCAATACTCAAATAGGCAAGAATTCACATTGGATATACACTAGGTAATCTATTACATTAAGCTATATATGTCTACACATATATACACATGCATATATTGGTATTCAACATTAGGTCTATAATCATGACATTTCAAATGGTTATATAAACTTATATATTATATATATAATATACATACATAGCTAAGTTAACTATATTCATAAATACTTATTTAAGAGGCTATGTGTGTGTATGTGAACATGGCAAAGGGGCAAGTGAGGGTTAAATGGGCATACATAGTGTATACATATCAAAGAGTGTCAAAGTATAAGTGAACAATGTGTCAAGTGTGATAGTGTCAACATAGTGTAAGGGGGTACATGAGATAATATAGGATTTGTGTTTAACATAGAATATTATATCTCATTAACTTGTATATTACATACATTACATCTATTATTACATTACTTTCATGCTTGCATTCATTCATCACTCATTTATTCTCTTGCACTACTATATGTACCATATATTACATACTATGGAACCTACATATTCATTACAAGCCATACTTATACATTCTTACATTAGATAGGATACTTATACCTCATACATCATTTATTTAACCATTTACTCATGCTTGCATTCTCTATTTAATTACATAATGTATATACATTAATATGGGTTAAAATCAAATAGAACATTATATTACACAAGGGTGCACAAATGCATATGTCGAATAGTAACTCCTACAAATAATCAATACTATACCATCTTAGAATGAATTAAAATCTAGGATTAAAGTATGTTATAGATCTATGTGTTAGCTTTCCGAAACTTTAAACGGATCACGTTTTCGTTTCCGGAAACTCCGGAATCGCGGAAAACACCGAGAACGCGTTGTCTTTCGTACAGCTGACACTCAAATAATTTTCCAAAAAGTTACAGAAAGAATTAGGCCAAATAATACATGTTTGGAAAGCTAACTTCAATACGTTCTTTTAAAAAAAACGGGAGATTAAATCGAGCTTTGAGCTAGAAGTTATGACATTTCTAATTTAGGGCTGAAATTAAAAACGTGGATAAAAATCATGACGGATTTGGGTAGTTTGAGACAAAAGAACACAAGTATATAACATAATATATCAAGAACTCACTCTCTACACTAATATATATATATGAGACACTATAGAACACATCTCCAATACAAAAATATGAGATTAAACATGTAATAATCATTCATACATAACAACAACACATAGTGTGTCCAAATTTGGGGTTTCCCACATGGACACAACCACAACACAAAGGACACTCCTATGACCTCCAAATGGACACGAAATGGACACGAAATGGACACAAATAGAGATACAACCATCGGGGTCATTCCTATGGGTTCAAAATAGACCTATATGCATGAGGAAATAAAAGGAGAAGGAATTTATACCTCCCGGTAGATCGAATCGAAGAAAAACCTTTCCGGAGCGACACCGACACGTAGAAATTCCAAAAGGACACGAACGAGCTTCGACTCCTCCCAAACTTGGGTAGCTTCCTCCTTGGCTAGAATGGAGAAGGAAAGAAGAAGATTGGTGGCAAAATGGAAGGATTTGGTGGCAAAATGGAAGGATTTGGTGGAGAAATTGCTAGTAATTGCTCTCTAGAAATTTGGGGAAGAACAAGAGAGAGAGTGTGGATGAGAATAATGAAATGAACTTGAGCCTATCCTTCCCAAAGTGGCTGGCCATATGGGGCTATTTGTCCTATTATGGTAAGGTCCAAAATGCCCCCACTAACCTATTCTATTAGTATTAGGAAAGGGCTAATTGGTTGGGGCTAAATTAGTCATTCTAAAGTCTCTAATCACACTAACCTTATCCATAATAATTAGTCTAACCTCTAACTAAAATATTTCTATCATGTAGACTAAAATTAATATTATGTGGGCCATGCCTAACTAGTGTGTGGGCCCCACTAGAGTCAAACTATCCCCGGGTCCTCGTTTTAAGTCGGATTGAGTTAAAATTCGAACCCGACTCAAACAACCCCAAAACAATATCATAAATAATAAATATATCAAAATAATTCAAAGAGGTCAAATGTAAAAATATCCTTAGGCCAAAATGATATTAAAATCATAATCACATGGTCAGGCTCTAGGTCAAACAGTCTTAGGGTTTCACTAGCAAAACGTCAAAACCACAAGTCATTGATTTAAATAATTTAAAATAATTTAAAATCACCAAAATTATATCATAAAATAATAATTAATAAATAATTATTATAATTACAAAATTTTAAGATTACCCTCATCTGAAAAAACTGGGTGTTACAATCCTACCCACCTTATAAAAAATTTGTCCTCGAAATTAAGATGATCGCACCCCTTCTATGTCAAACATAGTCAAGGGTCAATCACTAGTCAATTTCTCAACATCCAAGTACTTGGTCATCAACTGGTCAACTTCTTAAGGTTTTACCTATGCGAGCTATCTAGGTGTTAGCAACTAGAATTTAGCAAAAAAGAAACTCTATAATAGACTAGCTCTTAACTTCCCAATCCTATCAAGTCACCTATAACTAAATACTACAAGCTAAGCACATAAATACCAAATACATTATATATGCTCAAGAATAACGACCATCACATATATCCTAAGTATATCCTATATATATACATGATGATCAACCAAGGGTTAAGGCAGACAAAACTTATAAGGGTATGAAACAATGCTTAAAACTAGGCTAAGGATGAATGGTCTGAATCAAGGGTACATGGTATCTAGTGAAGGGTCTGTACACTGCCTATAAATGTGATCAACACAAAGGAACTCAACACGAAGAGAACTTAACTAAAATGGAAACTGAACCAAGTATAGGCTAAACAACATGTTTATAACCTATACAACAATGGCCTATAGATACCAACTAACCTAATCCCATATGCCAATATCATCTGCAATCTATCTATGCAAAATAGACATCTCGGTCTTAGGTAAAACTACAACTATACTCAAAGGCAGGCTTGGTCATAGGTGCCTCACTGGAAAAGGTAAGGAAAAGTAGAATAATCATCAAGGCTGTAAGGCATACTAACATCCTATGGTAACTGGTGGTTATAGATAACAGGAGAATATCTGCAATGGGTTACTATTCTAACACCAATGCTAACTATCACCTCTAGGGTACAGACACTCTACAAGTCATCACACCATCATATGAAGGAACTACCTATGAATAAGCTCTACAAAACTAAATATCCCTACTCCTAAGTCATTTATAACAATCAAAATGGTATGATGTTTAAACCTTCTCAAGATACAATCTGTTAATCATATGCGTCTGTCCAAAATCATGTTGTCCAGAGTCTTCATCATGCTAGTGAGCAAGGCTACGATAATCACAGAGTCCTTGACTAAGGTACGTACCTCTAGGTTCATGGTATTTAAAATTTTTGCACTGCCGCATGCGACGGCGAAAACCTTAAATTCCTATACCGAGAATACATCCAAAATTTGACTACATGTCCTCACTATGCCAACTAACACGACTATCGAGGATTCTAGATCCCATGATTTAGGCGACCTAGCCCTATGATTTTCTCAGAAGAAAAACAAACACAACAAAAGAGTAACATGACAAAATTAATCAATCAACAAGGAACAGATGGAATCGAATTTCAAGGTAATTATAAAAGACAATTGCGAGAATGGAATTGAGAAGAACGGAACTTGCAGCAAGATCTCCAACGGTCTGTGCATCCTCGACTGTCCTGACGTAGCTACCTGCTAGTTTCTCCAGCCTGATGCTAATACTGCACAAATCTCTGCTGCTGATGCTGCATGAATCGCTGTGCTGAGGAAACCAAAAATGAAAGGAAAAGTCTCTGTACAGACGGAGGTGCACCTCCAATGTAGCAGAAACGCCAACCTGAGTCGGCACAACAGAAACTGCAGTCTCGAGGCCCTGATGAACAGGACGAGAGGTGGCCAGCCTCTCGATAGTATCCCCCGAACGAAGCGATGAGATCGTGTCTTCATAACCATCATGAAGACAGATCAAAACAAGAAGCAATTTCTGAGAATGAAGCGAAAATTCAAGGAGAACAGTTTATATTCAAAAAAGTCAATAAGCAACAATTTTAGACAAAAGGAATCGGATTAAGAGTTTTTCCTAATGTGATTGAGTACCTCCAAAAATATCCTAATCCTACTGCAGGCTGTAGTGATACTCTAGTTCGAATACCACTACAAAACTCGACCTGCATGGGCCACCACTAAAAATGTGTACGACCCGCACCTAGAGTAAGGGCACGAAACGTGGGTACGTCCAGCCTACGTAGTATCGGCGGTAGAACGCTATCTTAGGTAAATATCTAACAATATAAAGGTACCTGTACAGTATATACTCTCCGAATGGAGGTGACATAGCAGATACAGTCTCAATCACAACTAAGGTAGAGCAAGATAAAAGATAGGTAAAACATGAAATCTAAAAGAGATACAGCAGATAGAAGTCTAAGTGTCTAGATACACAAAACCCAGAAGAAAAACATCTCAAAGCTCAATACAGTAATACATAGAATAAATACAACTCAATACAACTGAAATAACTAACTATACAACCTCTACTGTGTCTCTCTAGGCTAGCAGGCAACTCCAGGCTATCTGTAAAATTTATCAACAGGTCCAGTCAGGACATGAACGAGTACAATTCATCAAGAAATCTCAAGTATATGACAGAGAACTATAAAGCAGTTATAGACAGTTGTATTGATGAAAATGGCAGTTTGTACGAGTAATGATGTAGAGAGCAGTTAAGGTACAAGGAAAGTAAGGTAACTAAACAAGAAGAGAAGCATAACAAAGAAGACTGTAAAATAGATCTAGCTGAACTAGAGTAACATAATGAGTCAGATGGTACAATATAAGTCGAGTGTAATCCCAATGTGAGTCTAATATAAGATGAGTCGAATGTAATTCTAACATATTCTAATAAGGTGAATCGAATAAGGTGATACGAATAGTGATTCACATGATGTTCTAATAAGTTCGAATAAATTCTCCAAGTGTGTTTTAAAATACTTAGTTAGACATATAAACGGCTAAGGTAAATCCGGCACATCATACACCTGGCGGGGTGTATGGCTTCGTTCGAATATTTCACAGGGGGTGGTTCGAATAGTAGGAATGTTCACATGTCTAATCAAGTATTTTCCCGCCCATCTAATACAAATGAATCCAAAATCCGACACATCTCGAATAAAAAGTCCAACCACAACATATGAAGATACGAATAGGGTGATTCGAATAGTGATTCGTATGGTGATTCGTATGGTGATTCGAATAATAGAGGTAGAAAGTAAGTAGGTGTGTCACATACATGGATTCAGAAATAAACTACATGTTTGTAACAGAGATCACATACAGCTAACTAGAACTGAAGTACAGTAATTGACAAATAAATGAGAGAACTATCAGAGAATGTACTCGCCTGATGTCTGAATGTCCAAAGTAAATATACTGTCCAAGGAGAGGTGTCTGGCTCCTAATAGAACAGCACAAGTCCAACATGTCCAGAAGGGTATATAAAGCACTAAAATATATCTACATGAATCTAGGTCAAACTAGGCCAAAGTCAACCCTTGGTCAACTCTGGTCAACTACTAGTCAAATAGGTCAAACTAGGTCATGTCCTAACCCAGCAAATCTTACTAGGCCTAACCAAGAGTATCCTAGCAAGCACACATCAAAAAGGCTATACAAACCACATACACCCAACTCTATATAGCATGTAATTATTCAATACTCAAATAGGCAAGAATTCACATTGGATAACACTAGGTAATCTATTACATTAAGCTATAATGTACACATATATACACATGTATTATATTGGTATTCAACATTAGGTCTATAATCATGGCATTTCAAATGGTTATATAAACTTATATATTACAACACAATATGCTAACATATATATAATATACATACATAGCTATAAGTAACTATATCATAAATATTATTTAAGAGGCTATGTGTGTGTATGTGAACATGGCAAAGGGGCAAGTGAGGGTTAAATGGGCATAATAGTGTATACAATCAAGAGTGTCAAAGTGTAAGTGAACAATGTGTCAAGTGTGATAGTATCAAACATAGTGTAAGGGGGACATGAGGTAATATAGGATTTGTGTTAACATAGAATATTACATCTCATTAACTTGTATATTACATACATTACATCTATTATTACATTACTTTCATGCTTGCATTCATTCATCATTCATTTTCTCTTGCACTACTATATGCACCATATATTACATACTATGGAACCTACATATTCATTACAAGCCATATTATACAGCTTACATTAGATAGAATACTTACACTATACATCATTTATTTAACCATTTACTCATGCTTGCATTCTCTATTTAATTACATAATGTATATCATTAATATGGGTTAAAATCAAATAGAATATTATATACACACAGGGTGCACAAAATGCATATGCCGAATAGTAACTCTATATAAATCAATATTGTACCATCTCAGCATAAATTAAATCTAGGATTAAAGTATGTTATAGATTTATGTGTTAGCTTTCCGAAACTTCAAACGGATCGCATTTTTGTTTCCGGAAACTCCCGGAATCGCAAAAACACCGAGAATGCGTTTGTCTTTCGTACAGCTGACACTCAAATAATTCTCCAGAAAGTTACAGAAAGAATTAGGCCAATTAATACATGTTTTTGGAAAGCTAACTTCAATACGCTTCTTTTAAAAAAAACGGAAGATTAAACCGAGCTTTGAGCTAGAATTATGACATTCTAAGTTAGGGCTGAAATAAAAACGTGGATAAAAATCATGACGGATTGGGTAGTTTGAGACAAAGGAACACAAGTATATAACATAATATTCAAGAACTCACTCTCTACCTAATATATTATCTATGAGACACTATAGACACATCTCAATAAAAATATGAGATAAACATGTAATAATTTATTCATACATAACACAATCAGTGTGTCCAAATTTGGGGTTTCCCACATGGACACAACCACAACACAAAGGACACTCCTATGACCTCCAAATGGACACGAAATGGACACAAATAGAGATACAACCATGGGGGTCATTCCTATAGGTCCAAAATAGACCTATATGCATGAGGAAATAAAAAGGAGAAGGAATTTATACCTCCCGGTAGATCGAATCGAAGAAAAACCTTTCCGGAGCGACACCGACCGTAGAGATTCCAAAAGGACACGAACGAGCTCCGAATCTTCCCAAACTTGGGTAGCTTCTCCTTGGCTAGAATGGAGAAGGAAAGAAGAGATTTGGTGGCAAAATGGAAGGATGGTGGCAAATGGAAGAATTTGGTGGAGAAATTGCTAGGAATTGCTCTCTAGAAATTTGGGAAAGAACAGAGAGCGAGTGTGGATGAGAATAATGCATGAACTTAGCCTATCCTCTTCCAAAGTGGCTGGACATATGGGACTATTTGTCCTATTATGGTAAGGTCCAAAATGCCCCACTAACTATTCTATTAGTATAGGAAAGGGCTAATTGGTTGGGGCTAAATTAGTCATTCTAAAGTCTCTAATCACACTAACCTTTCCATAATAATTAGTCACTCTAACTAAAATATTTCTATCATGTGAAAATTAATATCATGTGGGCCATGCCTAACTAGTGGTGGGCCCACTAGAGTCAAACTACCCCGGGTCCCCGTTCAGGTCGGATTGGAGTTAAAATTCGAACCCGACTCAAATAATCCCAAAACAATATCATAAATAATAAAATAATATCAAATAATTCAAAGAGGTCAAATGTAAAAATATTCTTAGGCCAAAAATGATATTAAAATATCAAATCACTGGTTAGGCTCTAGGTCAAACAGTCTCTAGGGTTTCACTAGCAAAACGTCAAAACCACAAGTCATTGATTTAAATAATTTAAAATAATTTAAAAATCACCAAAAATTATATCATGAATAATAATCAATAATAATTATTTATAATTAAAAATTTTAAGATTACCCTAATCCGAAAAAGGTGTTACAATCCTACCCACCTTATAAAAATTTCGTCCTCGAAATTAAGATGAGCAACCCCTCTATGTCAAACATAGTTAAGGGTCAATCACTAGTCAATTTCTCAACATCCAAGTACTTGGTCATCAATGGTCAACTTCTTAGGGTTTTACCTATGCTAGCTATCTAGGTGTTGGCACTAGAATTTAGCAAAAGAGAAACTCTATAATAGACTAGCTTTAACTTCCCAATCCTATCAAGTCACCTATAACAAATACCTACAAGCTAAGCACATAAATACCAAAACCACATATATATATGCTCAAGAACAAACGACCCATCACATATATCCTAAGTATATCCTCTATATATATACTGACTGATCAACCAAGGGTTAAGGCAGACAAAACTTATAAGGGTATGAAACAATACTTAAAACTAGGCTAAGGATGAATGGTCTGAATCAAGGGTAACATGGTATCTAGTGAAGGGTCTGTAACACTGCCTATAAAGGTGATCAACACAAAGGAACTCAACACGAAGAGAACTAACTAAAATGGAAAACTGAACCAAGTATGGCTAAACAACATGTTTATAACCCTATACAACAATGGCCTATAGATACCAACTAACCTATATCCCATATGCCAATATCATCTGTAATCTATCTATGCAATAGAATCTCGGTCTTAGGTGAAACTACAACTATACTCAAAGGCAGGCTCTGGTCATGGGTGCTCACTGAAAAGGTAGGGAAAGTAGTAATAATCATCAAGGCTGTAAGGCATACTAACATCCTATGTGTAACTGGTGGTATTATAGATAACAGGAGAATTATCTGCAATGGGTTACTATTCTAACACCAATGCTAACTATCATCTAGGGTACAGACACTCTACAAGTCATCACACCATCATATATGAAGGAACTACCTATGAATAAGCTCTACAAAACTAAATATCCCTACTCCTAAGTCATTTATAACAATCAAAAGGGTATGATGTTAAACCTTCTCAGATACAATCTGTTAATCATATGCGTCTGTCCAAAATCATGTGTCCAGAGTCTTCATCATGCTAGTGAGCAAGGCTCGTAATCACAGAGTCCTTGACTAAGGTACGTACCTCTAGGTCATGGTATTAAAATTTTGCATGCCGCATGCGACGGCAAAAACCTTAAATTCCCATACCCGAGAATACATCCAAAATTTGACCATGTCCTATGCCAACTAACACGACTATCGAGGATTCTAGATCCCATGATTAGGCGACTAGCCCATATGATTTTCTTAGAAGAAACACAAACACAACAAAAGAGAACATGACAAAATTAATCAATCAACAAGGAACAGATAGAATCGGATTTCAAGGTAATTATAAAAGATAATTGCGGGAATGGAATTGAGAGAACGGAACTGCAGCAAGATCTCCAACGGTCTGTGCATCTCGACGGTCTGACGATAGCTCACCCTGCTGGTTTCCAGCCTGATGCTGATATGCACAAATCTCTGATGCTGATGCATGAATCGCTGCTGCTGAGAGAACCGAAAGAAAATGAAGGGGAAAAGTCTCTGTACAGACGGAGGTGCACCTCCAATGTAGCAGAAACGCCAACCTGAGTCGGCACAACAGAAACTGCGGTCTCGAGGCCCTGATGAACAGAACGAGAGGTGGCCAGCCTCTCGATAGTATCCCCCGAACCGAAGCAATGAGATCGTGTCTTCATAACCATCATGAAGACAGATCAAAACAAGAAACAATTCTGAGAATGAAGCGAAAATTCAAGGAGAACAGTTTATATTCAAGGAAAGTCAATAAGCAACAATTTTAGACAAAGGAATCGGATTAAGAGTTTTTCCTAATGTGATTGAGTACCTCCAAAATATCCTAATCCTACTGCAGGTGTAGTGATACTCTAGTTCGAATACCACCATAAACTCGACCTGCATGGGCCACCACTAAAAATGTGTCACGACCCGCACCCTAGAGTAAGGGCACGAAACGTGGGTAGTCCAGCCTACGCCGCAGTGTCGGCGGTAGAAAGCTGTCCTAGGTAAAATCCTCAATATAAAGGTACCTGTACAGTATATACTCTCCGAATGGAGGTGACATAGCAGATACAGTCTCAATCACAACTAAGGTAGAGCAAGATAAAAGATAGGTAAAACATGAAATCCAAAAGAGATACAGAGATAGAAGTCTAGTGTCTAGATACACAAACCCAGAAAACATCTCAAAGCTCAATACAGTAATACATAGAATAAATACAACTCAATACAACTGAAATAACTAACTATACAACCTCTACTGTGTCTCCTCTAGGCTAGCAGGCAACTCCAGGCTATCTGTAAAATTTATCAACAGG